>JAMKCH010013297.1:0-46534 GCA_023653785.1 Ophioderma brevispina | reverse complement strand
CAGCAAATGGTCGAGATGTGAGTATGAAACCATGGTTGAGATCTGAGATATTGTACCGTACAGGGCGTATCAATAAAAAATGCGACAAATATTCTTCCCAATTTTTGTGGTAATTGTGTAAAATTATTCCAAAATTAACTAGTGCCATCTTAAAGCCACGAATCCCCTCTTTCCAATGATAGGTAATTTACTCATGTGCGGTCATGGATAACTGATTAATCATTGTTTTTGCACAATGGGACAAAGTCAGCTTGGGACCAAGTTTCAATACAAATCCCATTCACTTGCATTTGCATGACTGAAGTGAGAAGAGAGGGAAAATTCAATAGGATTTGTGTTAGCATTACTTGAAACTTGGTCCCAAGCTCACTTTGTCCCATTGTGCAAAAACAATGATTACTCGGTTATCCATGACCGCACATGAACAAATTATCTGTCTTTGGAAAGAGGAGATATATATGGCTTTAAGATGGCATTAGTTAATTTTGGTATAATTTTACACAATTACCACAAAAATTGGGGAGAAGTTTTGTTGCATTTTTATTGATACGCCCTGTATAACTGACCCACACCTGAAAGATGCAAAACCCCCTAACCGAAAGTTGCATTTTATGTAAATACTTTTTGTGCCAACTGTACATGACACTAGCTTGCACCATAGGACTCCCGCTGCTACTTGCACTGTGACAGACAGGTCTGTAGGCCATTCTTTAAATATTTCAGACTTTTTCACAATCATTCCCCAGAAAATCTGTGCGTACTCTCTCTCTCTTTACAAGTTTTCTGCTGATCCTGAAGAATACTGAGCAAAGTCTCTCTTCAGATTCTCACTGCTTTTCAGATAAGGTTACTGCTTAAAGCTAAAAAGGTAAACTTCTACCAAATCCCAACATCCAAATTTGACAGAACTTGATATGTGGGTAGTAGTGGGGGATGGAAGTAATAAATATGTCATCATTATTTATTCATATTAATGAGCACATTCGCATATTTGCTCTGATTGGTTCATTATTTAAAAGGTGAACTTCTACCAGATCCCAATGTCCAAATTTGACAACACTTGGTATGTGGGTAGTGGTGCATGCAAGTGTTACCCATGAATTCTGTTGTCACTATTTGTGCATATTAATAAGCTCATTTGCATATTTGTTCATCAGTTCATTTGCATATTTGTTCCCTGCCAGGGGGATCTTGCAAGGTTTAATTTGCATTATTTTTGAACAAATGTATGCAAAACAAACTTTATTTTTATAGCTTAAGGCCGCACAAAAATAACAAGTCTGTTTCGGGTGAACCCCCCGTGGAGCGCCGACTCTTTGTGAACCCTCAATGAATCTCTCCACAGCGAAGGTATGTTAGATTGAAATATTATGTCAGCGTTGTCTTGATAGCTCAATTTACCCACTTAGGCCTGCAAATTGTATCCTAATTTTTCAGTAGGGGCTTGAGCACGCCCTCGCATGCGTGCTAACAGCGCTATTAGGGATGCTGTACCGAATCTATTCGGCAATTGGTGTGTGGATGATTTTATGCACTGTGATTTCTTGATTACTTTCGGCAACAATTTTGAACTTGGTTTGTTGACATAGTCCCTAATGTTATAAAAATAGATAAATATGCCGCCCTAGCATCAGTTTTATTGGCTTAGTAAAATAAATTAACTTCAAAATTTATGCTCAAAATATTTTTCTGACTGACCGACCCGACATGAGTGGTATGAAACCCGAAACAGACAATTATTTTTGTGCAGCCTAAATAACAGCACACAAATAAATATGCTTTGAAAAAACTTGTGATTGTTAAAATTGATTTCAATATTTGTTTTCTTGTAGACTCAAGCGCCATCTTCACTCAGTCTTTTGGAGTCCTTCAGAGAAGAATTATCCTGTGCTATTTGTACTGAAGAGTTGAATGAGCCCAAGGATCTTGACTGCAGCCATACCTTTTGTAAAATGTGTCTTCAAGGGTGGTTAGTCTCGCAAACAAATAGGACGTCTCTTCCATGTCCAGTGTGCCTAAAACACACACCTGTTCCTAAAGATGGCTTCTCAAACTTGAAGACCAACCGCATCATTAAGAATCTTGCAGACCAAGTCAGATCGGCTGTAGCAGGATCGCCTTCGAGATCTCAATGTAAAATCCATGATGATATGGTGGTTAAGATTAATTGCAAGACTTGTGAGCAGCTTATTTGTGAGAAGTGTGTAGATATTTGCAAGTTACTTGGCCACATTGTGGAGGATGATCTTGGGATTGTCGGAAATCACCCGGCGTCTTCAGGACAGGGGATCCATCCTTTGAGCGATAAAAAAAGAAAATGTCTCGTTCATTTGACAGAGAATCGAAAGAGAAGCAATGTTTGGAACAAACAGGTGCATCAAATCAAAGACTTGGTGAGAAAGTACGGCGATCAGCTGAAGAAACAGATTGATAAAGATATTGAGTTGAAAATGAGCGACATACAGAAATTGGACAAAGAAGGAGCGGCTGTGTTTGATGCATATGAGAAAGAAATTAAAACATTACTTGAAGAGGTTGATGGTGCAATCCATAAACAAACTGAAACAAAGAAATCAGTGGAGGTGGAACAGCAAAGATCAGTTGGTCCGGCAGTAAATCAAGCAGTTAATCAAGTAGTAAATCAAGCAGTTAATCAGGCATACCAAGGAGCTGCTTCTCTAGGACCAAGACCTCCATTCAACCCATCATATCTTGCTCACCAAGGTTTGCAAGGCAACCGTGCTCCACCTGCAATGATGCAGCAGGGATGGCTTATACCAGTTCAACAAACCTGGCAAATGCAAATAGGTGCTGGGCAGCAACTTGGGTTCGTCAATGGACAAAGTGGTCAACTACCAGGGGGTGGAGGACAACAAGGAACAGGACAACCAATGCTAAACTGGGGTCCACAAGTAGGTTTTCCTGGCTGGCCCGGACATGTTGGCCCACCTCAAGAATGGATTGGCAGGAATGCTTACCATGGCAATGGTAGTCATGGCAATGGTAGTCATGGCAATGGACAGAATCTGTGGCAACAGAATCCATTTTTTCAACCAAGTACTTCACAAGCTACCTCGGTTAATGAAGGACATTCTGGAAAGCAGCTGCAGCCTGGTCCAGCTGTTGCTAGGCAACCAAACCATGAGATTGATGCACGTCAGAGAGCAGTGGATTATGAAATACAAAAAGTTCTTAAAAAAGATCTTCCATGCGTGCCCCCACACCGTTCTTTGAAATTTGTAGCAAGCGGACATCATCAACAAGAATTTCCAATTGGACAGGTAGTTTTTCAGTGGTGGTGATCAAAAATGTTGTAAGCAAACATGAGTAAGAAGACTCTAAAATGGTGTTGGTTTTGATTTAATAAGCTTGTTTTTAAATACATCTTTTATTGCGTCGTCTGCAAGAATTGCAGAAGGCACATAGGGATTACTCTGGTCGTGTATGTGTGTGTGTTAAACCTGCGATGATGTAACTTGGTGGAAAGAAGCGGGTTGACAAGTTCTCGACCTGATAAGATTTTTGGCATAAAATATGTTAATTAAGTATTTAGTATTTAATTTGCATAATTTAAGAAAATTTTCCCGCAAGGATTGTGTACAAGTTATCTGGAGTTCTGTAAGGCGTATAATGATGTAACTCGGTGGAAGGAAGAGGGTGTGGTGCTTCGGTGAGGGCTGCTTTGTGCTTCGGGGAGGGTGTATGCGGGGTGGAGTGCGTCGGGGATTGGGCCCCATTCACAAACCACGACAGCAGACGTCACTAGCTCGGACCGCGATGTATTTTTTTTGTTTTAAAAGCTTTTAAAGAGTAATGAAAACACCAAACTGTAACTTCTAAAAACCTTATTTTACCAAAATGTTTTGGTTTCAGGCATACATGTACAATAAGTACTAATCAAAATATCTGATAAAGCTCCGGGAGGGGGGGGCACTTCTCAATGACAAGGGGGTATCATCCGTGTCCAAGCAATCACAAAAAGCACCCTAAATACGTATTTTCAAAGCTTGAATTTTCACCCCTAAACACATTAGCTACCCTAAACAAGTACTTGATGGAATTTGCGCCCCTAAACAAGTATCAGTAGCGCAATTTTGCATACCCTAAACAAGTATTTCTCTATCTCTCTACCCTAATACCCCGGGTAGGAGTCGTCATTTCTCAATCTCAAACCAATAGGCCTGTACTAAAAAATAATGTGTTACCGCATGTAACGCAAAAAATTTGGAAATTTAGGGATTTGAAAGCACAGGTTTGAAGGCAAGTACAGACTTCAGGAACACTTTTTAAAATTTTTTTTGTGCTGAAATGAATATGGACCCTAAATGCGCAAGTCTCATTTAGAAAATATAACCCTTTTTCTTGATTTTTGGCGATTTTTAGACACTTTTCACATTACGTACGTAACATGCCTGATCCTGAAAAACTACCTTTTTACGTGAATTCTTGGACACAGATGATACCCCTTGTCTATGAAGACTGAAAAAATCAGATTTTTCACATTTTTTAGGGACACCTGTTATTTGAAATCTCTTGTTGCACCTTTAATGAAATAACAAGAGCGGTCACAACCCGTGTGGATTTGTGGCACCTGTGGTTTTGTGGGTTGGGTGACCAGGGGTACTTTGCAGCCCCTTTTTGGATAACCCTTTAATTGGTAAATAAACGAAGGGAATGGCTAGTTGGTAAATGATGGAATGGCCCTTTAAAGATAAGAATGGTCCTTTAATTTTGTTAATGGTGGAACAGTCTTTCATAGGGTGCGTTCCCAACGTTTAAACGAAATATTGTATTGATTAATTTTATGGGCAGGTGCATGTATTTTTTTTGTTAGAACATGTCATGACATTCAGGTTTTTTGTAAATACAAAAAAAATGTGTGCTGTAATAACATTTATGAATTAGGATAATTGCTGCATATTTTTAGTTTCCCATGCGTTTGCAAAATCAATGCACTTATATCAGTTTGACCAGACTCATATTGGCACGTGACCCTGCGGGCATACATGTGTCCTTATTTGTCGTCAAACTGAGCATGTATGGATTGTTTTTGCCAATGCACCTCGAGCTAAAAATATTCTGTCATTAACCTTTAATGTTTTATACCAGAGGGTGTTTTGAATCAACCCCATGATGCATAGCAATGTGCCTATACCATACTGTACTAAACACATGTCAGTACTTAGGTATAAAAAGTGTTCCAAAAGTTTAAGAAGCACAAGACATTTCATAATCATGCAAAAAATTCCCTAAGTACTAACGCTTTGTGACCTAAAATGAGCGGTTAAAGTCGCAGGTTTTATGTGTTAAGAATAGGATTTTTATGTGATCACATGACCCTATTGAGGTGAAATTTCCCAAAACTGGTGCATTGTGGGATTGACTCAAAACACCCTCTGGTTTTATACTTTTATTAAGTAAATAACCATGTATACCTCAAGCATAAACAGTATAAGAGTAGAAAATATTTTTTTAGCTTTTTACCTTTTATTAATGTAGGTTAGTTTTCTGTATTAAAGATGTCAGTATGAAAGGTTTTAATGTGTTACTAGCTAGATTCCACCCTTTTAGAAAATTTGCTTAACGCGTAAGTAGAAAATTTACTGTTTACACATGGAAACCTTTTTTTCCCAATTGATAAATCCGTCCATTTCACAGCCCAAATAAACACTCTTTTTTCCAAAAATGCAATGTTTACCAGTTTTTGCATAGCTGGCAGGACCACTTTGCAATTGGTTGTGCATGCGTGTGTGTGCGTCTCACTAAAATTTAATTTTTTTATGGAGCGGCACAGCTTATATTCTTTGAATATAGCAAGCGCGAAAGCCAAGAACCGCAAAATTCTAGTTGGGTATACAGTAAGTATAATCATTCGGAATAACAAGTTGTAACCATACCAATTACACAACATAAGCCAGTCTTAATAGTAGCAAAAGTACATGCCATACTTCTGGAGGATTGCTGAGAGACAGAGGGGGGAGGAGCTAGGAGGGGGAGGTTTCTGGGTGGGACATAATTATACATGATTGGTGCATGAATGGAATTTCAAATTAAGATGATCAACATGCAACAATGCTCAGTTCAATTAGCAAATTAAGCTATACATTTAAAAAATGTTTGAAATTTTAAAAACATCAGTTGACACTGCAATCCTGATAATAAATAATTTGTAATAATAATACATTGCTTTTTTTTGCAGGAATTATATTGTATACATTGATTAGATAAAAAAATGCCCCCTTTTTAGCCACTCCAAAGCCCAAAGTTATCCATTTAAATCCTGAGGAATGACTTGATCGCTAATAGCATCATGCCCAGGAAGAGCTTTGGCAATTTAAAAAAAAGAAAATCATTTATTTAAGAGTTGATCTTTCCAATTATGAAAAAGGAAAAAAATGACATATAAAACAGTTCATGTAACAAGAAATCCAGGTTAAAATCAAATAAAAATGAGAAAGGTCGACTCGGAGATTTTCCGATGAGGGGGCACTCATTTTTCAACGAAATCATGTTTTTGTGCCTTACACATAATGCTTGGTCATATACTAATCATTGTGCGCGGAAATAGCTTAGCTCAAATCGAAGTCCTTCATAATCATATAGAAAATCACAACTTTGTTTATGAAATACGGATCCGAATTTTTTGCCTTATACAATCATGTACATGGTATCCTATGGCACTTTCTATTGTGCACTTAATTCGTCGTGCACTCAGAGAGATTTCGATATAATTTTTTATATATAATTAAAAATAGTCAACTAGAACTAAAGATAGTCACATAGTAGAGAATGCCCTCAATTCCAAAGTTTGAGATGAATCGGAGGTTTCGTTTTGATGCAAGGAAAAATTTATTGTGATATAATAGATGCCCATAGGATACTGATGTATTAAGAAATTCCGGTATCCGCGAATTTTCAACAAAGATGCTGCATTTTCTATATGAAGGACTCTCTCTTTCTTTTTTCGATTTGAGCTTAGCTATTTCACACCAGGATAAGTATACTGGACAAGATCAATGTACATGCCCAAAAAAACACAATTTTTTGAAAATTGAGGGCAGCCGCCCTCATCGGGAAATCTCCTGAGTCGGCCTTTAATGTTTTGGAATTAGCCATTGTAGATGACTATATTTAGTTCTAATTAAAACTATTTTTAATACGGCCACCAAAAAATTATAGTTTGAAATCTCGGAGCCTTAAGCTTTGACCACATTTTTCCTGAGATCACTGTTGTGATAGATGAAACGTGCCAGATGTTTAAGAGAAAAAAAATCCGCATACAGGCGGTCAGACCAGCTAGTACTAGAAACTAGCATCCTGTGGGAGCAGACCGAGTACTAGACCCATAACTGATGAGTGCTTTTTGTCCCCGCTTCCGAACGAAGTTCGGATTGGGGACTATAAAATGGGCCCTCCGTCCGTATGTCGTCCGTAGTATATGTCACGTCAATATGTATGTCCGTGATTAATTTAAAAATGTTAACCCGGAACATTTGGGCCCATCATCTTTTTTTCTGGATGAGCTTAGAGTAGACCAAACATTTGGATATTGTAGGAGTGGGATACCCACACTAAATCACAATCTCGTAATTCATTCAAAAGGGTCAAATATGGGTATATGTCAGGGATGAGTAGGGGGAAAAAAGGTCAAGGTGAAAAGGTCAATATTGCACAGAAAATGTAACATTGTGTAGGCTAATTTATCTCGAGTTCTGTAAGGGTAAGATGATTATACTTGGTGGAAAGAAGAAGGTTGATGAGGTTCTTCAACCTGATTAGATTTCTGGAGTTGTAAAACTGCTAATTAATGAATTAATTTGCCATTAATTTAATGATGAAATTTTCCCGCCAAGGCTTGTGTACAAGTTTATGAGTTTTAAGGCGTTTATAATAATGTAACTTGGTGGAATGGAAGCAGCTGAGGAGTTCTTCAACCTGAATTAGATTTTGGGCCAAAGGGTATGTTTTCAGTTCTGGTTCGTTACACGTTGAGGTATTTCTTTGGGTTGCCGACCTGTGTACAGGTCTTGGAAAATGTTTATTAAATAGTAAGTTCAATGTTTCGCGCTCTTTCCAGACCCGCCTATGGGCCCAAATTAAATATGTCGTCACCTGATTTTTTCAAAAATGTGTGCCAAATTGAGCTAAATTCTCATATTTTTAGGTGAATTTTCAGGGGATTTTTGCATGATGAATTGAAGATTTTTGAGTCATTTTGGCGAGCTATTGATGGCGCCAAAATTACGGGTGGAACTGCGTGCAGTTTTAGTTTGTCACTAAGTGATCGCCGAGATTCGGCAGGGGATGGCGGGACATATTTTATGCCATGCGTAAAGTACGAGTTCACCTGGTTTACTGTCAGCCAAGACTAATTCCTCATTGAACATGATTTTTCCTCCTGGGTCACTTTGAGTTGGGTTGCGGTACATTTACTGACCCCAGCTATTTGAAACCATTGACTTGACCCCCACTCTGATACGAGTTATTTGAAATCCATTGTTGACAATACTTTTGTAGATGCACATAGGAAAGGAAGAAAATGGGCACGAGGGAGAATGCAGGCTCCAGAAATCCTTGACTGTTAATGTAATATGTATTTATAATTTCTTCACGTACGTAATTAACAGCCTCGTATACTTACATTCATAATGAGCCCTTGTGCAAAAACCGCACAAACATATGCTTAGGGGTACACACACACCAATATGCCCGCTATTGAAAATATCTCGTTAAAAATACCATAAAGTTTGCGTCACGTACTTCCGTCTCCCGCCCTCCCCAGCTGTCTCTCTATTTATTGCTTTGGAGCCTTTTTCAGCGCAAAAGTGGTATGACTTTTCTTTATAAATCTTTTAGCTAGCCTTCAATAAATTGAAGATCCATTTTTTTTAATTGGAAAACCACCACACACACCAACACAGGCACCAAAACGAACTGCTAGAAAGATTACTAACAATTGTAGATAGATTAACGTGGGCAAGTACGAGGTTCAAGAGCCAAAGTTGCTTTTAAATTCATGCGTAGGTCCAGGCGACTTGCTCCACATCTGCATCGGTCAGATTCACTGGTATCTGTTTGGACTTGATACCTAATATAAACCTTGTTTTTTTAATTAGACTATATAATGCTTTTTCAACCGAGTTCTAGACAGTTTTTGTGCCTGATTCTGAATCCGAATGGAGATGCCCAGACGACGCAACATGAGCATTTTGCATAAAAACCCAAAAAATCAAAATGGCCCACCAAAACACAACACAGCTCATCTGTTGTTAACTCAAAAGTTGTGTTTTTTCATCCTTCTCGTTTTTTTTAAACAACATTGCTGCACCAATATAACATTCGATTCTGTAACCACGTAATCAATGAATTTCAATATACATGGCCTGACTCTTAATACAATAAAGCTATCTGATCGTGATCTATTTCTGAACTGAAGGTTGTAATTTGGTCTCGATCCTGGCGTTTTGGCAGTCAAGAAATTCATAAAATCATAAGACATTATTTTTAAAAAAGGATTGATAAGGTTCCGTCATTATAGCATCCCAAGATGGCTTCAGATACTCTAGATGGTATAATTGAATAGAATGTGTAACCCTAGTCTGCCAATGTTTGTGTATATACCTGATTAAGTCAATCAGATCAATGTTACACATATTAGGTAATCCGAGGGATTGATGCATGAACATGTAAGATGCCATCCAAAATGGGTATCCAACATGGCTGGAAATGACGCGAAAAAGACACTTACTAAGCGGCGAAAAATCCGGATCACTAATAGTCTAGAGAGATTATGCCGTATCTTTTGTTTTTGGTAGGTTTTAGGCGCCCTGGCATCCATGTTGGCAGCCGTGGTGCGTATTTGACGAATAACGACTCAATGACAACTTAAGATAGCCTTACTGGGTTTTTGGAACGTGATCTTAACAACTCAAAAAATACTCAAAGTATATATTCTTTAGTATCAGCGTGGACCTGAAGTACTGACCCTTTATGATTGACCTTGCAGCCATCATATTGAACCGCCTATAGAGGATGCCATCGTGCCCACGATATCAATCAACTTTGATTATGGTATGATATTTAAATCTTCTGAAGCAGTTATAGTGTAGATACAACAAACATGGCAGCTCTTTCCTTTAAGTAGTTAATGAATTTAACATTTTGGACCATCTTGAATGGTTTATGATTCTATTGATTAGCAAATTGTGATGAAAGCTTCCTATTCATAATTGTTTCAATTAATATATTTGATTGCCTAAAACATTTGGTTAATCATGCTTACCATTCTACGGTTCAAAGTAGATAAATATCAGATTGCCCTGTGTTTTATTGGCGAGCGGGCCATATTGAATCTCATTAGGGGGTTAATGAATCACATTTTCATTGGTCACACAATGGGCTCCTGTTGTGACTGGACAGGCCCAAAGCAAAATACAACTTTTGCGTAATTAACATATGAGTTTTTTAGTGTTTTGGTGGCCATTTTGATATTGTTGCGTTGGTTTCAACATCGAAAATGACCATCAAGCGTTTTTCGTCTGGAGACATCCATCAGATTCAGCAGGGAAAAATCTGGTCTAGGAAGAAAACACTGAAAAAACATGATATATATGGCTATTAAACAAGGTCCACATGTGTCTTGTAGCCTGCGAACTACCATGTGTGACAGTGAATCAGGGTTATAATTACACGAAACTTTTTCACTATCGATAATTTGTTTAGATGCTCGTTATAATTCCAAGCAAAAATGGGCCGTCAAGTAAGTGGGTCAGGTAAATGGGTCAGAAATGTACCAACCCCTTTGGAGTTTACAGTGATGAGGACTTGATCTTATACATGCTATAAGTGGACCGCTGAGGTCAACATCACTCTAATGTAACAATGCTAGCCTCTTGAACGTGTATTTTAGCTAACCGCAGTCTTATACCTATCTATAAGCAGAGAGACTAGTAGTATAGAAAGAAAAGTTTTAGCACTTTTATCTTTAATTATTGATGTAGATTAGTTCATACACTGTATTGAAGTATTATACACATTTTTCTTTGTCACCTGTAAGGATTTGTGGGAGGCACCTACATCAGTCCTCAACTCTGACTGTCCAGCTGTTTTCAAAGGTGAAAATTTCTCGAATGAGAGGTGCAATTGCTACAGAAATTGGGTCATAGATGTCCCTTGGGAACCCTCATATGATAATGAAGTCAAGGGTCATATACCAAGGTCAAAGGTCGTATGAGATAAAGTTATAAACAGGGCTGAAAACATAAAATTGGCCTCATTCGAGAAAATTCCATGGGGCCGGGGGTACAACCATACCCAACATAACAACATTGTGGTTAAGTTTTGTAATTTGGGTATTTAAAGAGACATGAGATTTCCAGAAATAAGTGCCCCAATCTTTTTCGAAACCGTGTTTTTGGCATATTTGGAATGCTTTCCAATGTATTAGACCACACCTGAAGTGAATAAGCTGAATACGCAGTCTTTATGTAATAAGATGATTTAGTACTTTCTGTCGTATATGACAGAAACTCAAAGCATGGTGTTGTATGGGGACAATTACGATAGTCAGGCAAGTTCAAAACAAGGTTTGCGGTTTTCTTACGTGCTTGTTTGTCCAATAAACCTTCAAAACGTTCTTGGTAGCTGGTCTGCAACCGATTTAGTGCAATTTGAGAGAAATTTGTATCCTCAAAAAAATGTCCTCCTGTCACTTTAAAAGATTAACTGCTTCAATTCAACTCAAACTAACAATGATCACTTGATGGGAAGAAAAGGGTGACCTTAATGTGGTTGAGGTTAAAGGTCATATGGGTCAAAATCTTATTTTGGTTTTGAAAATTGGCTGTTTCCCCATTTGAAAGTAGTATTGCTTCAATTCAAACCAAACTTCATAACTAATCAAATGAGGGAAGGAGTGACCTGGAGAAAGGAGGTTGAATGTCATGTAGGGGTCAAATTGGGTCAAAATTGGTTTCTTTGGTTAAAATTAATGAGCATGAAAGATTGTGGGTTTTTGAAATAATACCATTTCAAAGTTATCAAAAGTCATCAAATTAGAAAAAAATGTGTGATCATGATGTGGAGCAATAAACTCTGTTTGGGAACCAGCTTGTTTAAAGGTGTCAGTATGAAAGTTTTAATGTTTTGACTAGCTGTACTAGAAGGTGTTCAATCATGTAGAAAATTTGCTTTTTGCCAGAATCGGTCATTTAAAAAAAAATTATAATGCCCATTTTGTCTTGGTATTGCTTCTGCTTGTGCAATTCTGTTTAAACATTTAAAGGTGCAATGAGAGATTTCACATATCGGGTTTCTCCGGTTTTATGTTTGCACTGATGTGAACTAAAGCTTTCCATAAAAAATATCCCTGGCTGAAAGGATTAAGCTCAATCAAAATTTGTGAAATTTCTATTTTTCAAGGATATTTAGACCGTTTTATATTGAAATTGTGGGAGAGCGTGGCCTAGCGGTTAGGGTGCTTGCCTGTGGCTAAGATCTATCAAAAAATCCCGGGTTTGAATCCCGGTGGGGGTCACTTGCTGGGATTTATTCGGGTGCTCAATTCTGGATTTAATCTGTATACGAGCTATTGATTAAACACAGAATACCGGTCTCCTCCATGGTCACTTGGAATTGGGCAAATGAATCATGAAAGCATCCCGTCCTTCGGAGGGGACGTTAAGCCGTCGGTCCCGTGTACAGAGAGTCACAACTGTACATGTACATTGCAGTCAGTGTCGAATAAGAGTAGGGTGTAAACCCCTGACTGTCCCCAATACGCCCCTAGTCTAAAAAAAAATGGACCATGTTAGGAGCGTCCGTATCGTGGATACACGCGGCCTCGGATCAACTCAGTTGATTAAATCCTGACACCACCACAAGCCATTACTAATGACATGTGGACACGCTAAGAAGAAGAAATATTGAAATTTAAGCAAATGAAAATCGCCATTTGTTTTCCTTTAAGAGATTTCTGTAGCAAAATTATGAATACAAGGTAAGGAATCTATATGAAATAACTACAAACACCACAAAATATGGATGGATACATCTTGAAATCTCTTGTTGCACCTTTAACCCAATGAGTACTACCGTGTGTCCCCAAAAAAAAACCCCGCAACACTTGGTGGCAAGCGCCATAAGTTTTGAACAAAGCACATGACTGCTTATTCTTTGTTGTAAGGTAATATGGGACTGTTTCCTAATATCCCTGAAAAGTTCATAACGGTAGAGTCAATAGTTTTTAAGATATGACCCCAACAATCAAGTAACCCGCAGAACCCATTTTACACAAATGAGGAGCTGGTAACCACAAGACTGGCAATGAAGAACAGAATGGCAAATACAATATTGATTGCAATCAACATTTACTTGCCCAAATTTCCTGCAGAACAACTTCTACTGGGTCAAATGACTGCATTTACATACTTATTACTTAACTGATAATGATAAAACATTAATTTATGGGTGATAAAATATGTTTCAAGACGGTATAAAGCTATGGCTAAGTCATAGATAAACTCCACATATAATGATAAATGCGTTGGGCTGCAACTTGCTTGTTACTGAAAATAATGTTACATAAATGCGTTGGGCTGCAACCTGCTTGTTACTGAAAATAATGTTACATTCTTAACTTTATGACAGTAAAACCTATGCTTTCAACACAAAACTCACTATCAATATCAGTATATTCATTCTGTCATTAAATTTTGGGTTAAAATAACTCTTGTGTGCCGTCACAAAATGATGCTTGATTAGCTCTAATCCAATGCTCTCTTATTTGGACAACGAAGAGTTTGTTGATCATACATTCCTAATTCGATCTTTTAAGTGTGTTAAAATGCATGCTTTTTAGCTGTTATTACCAATGGAAACATTCATATGTTAATATCTGTTGCAGCAGCTGACTTAAAAAAAGGAAATGGTGGTTGGACTTAGAGATTCATATTGGTGGTTCTGGGCGCAAAATGTACAGTGCCGTATTTGTAGTTAATAGCGCCTCAATTTGGTCAAATGGGTCCTGCAGGTTACTTGGTTTCTGGGGTCATATCTTAAAAAATATTGACTCTACCTTTATGAACTTTTCAGGGATATTAGCTAACAGTCCCATCTTACCTTACAACAAAGAATAAGTAATCATGTGCTTTTGTTCAAAAGTTATGGCGCCTTCCACCAAGTGTTGCGTTTTTTTTTGGACACACGGTACAGTACCTCGTCATAATGAAACTGATTTCAAGCAAAACAGAAACATGATGGTAGCAAGTCTGAAGAGCACAGGGGCTTAAATTTAGAAGCTGGATTTTGTGTTACACATTATTCATTTCAAACTCCCATCAACAAAATGGGACACTGGTATGTCTCAATAATTTTACAACTTAGGCGTGGGTGCCCCTTGGAGAGAATGTATGTTGCCCCTTGAAATATGCACTCCTGCCCCTAGAGTGGTGTAAGTTTCGCCCCGCTCCTTTCAAGTTTACAAAGGTAGGTGGCAAGCGAATCAAACCAGAAAATAATTGAAATGTTATTAAAATCTGGCCGCCCCTTTTTTGACCTTCTAGGCGTCCTCTTAATCTGTACGTCCCAAAAACCAAAATACTTCCGATTGCCTGTGTCCACACGATTACCAAAGTAGGCAATCTGGACAAAAAAAAAAATAGCTTTTGCCATACTTGCACAGGAATCCGTGTACTTTAGGGATTCAATCATGATGCTGAGTACTACATTAGAAATTAACAACTCTAGAACCAACACCTTCATTTTTGTGGGCCACAGCTATAGCTGGCCAGGACCCATTAGCAATCCGTTGTGCATGTGGATTTGTGTGTGGTGTCGCTAAATTGATTGTTTTTTGAAAATGACCTCAATTAAAAAAAAATTGAGTTCCAATTGCCAACCAACTTATGTCCTAGGTGCAAACTGGGGTACCTAATAAGCTGAAAGAGGTCAAAGGTCACTGTGCCGAGGTCAAAGGTCATGTGAGGTCAAGTTGAAAATAGGATAAGAATGTAAAATTGATCTTCAATTGAAAAGTTGAAGTTCACTTGGAACCCACACTTGGTCATAGGGCACCAAAGGATCCCTCATATGTTGATTGAGGTCAGAGGTCATATGCAAATGTCATGTGAGAGCCCACAACTACATTCTTTGAATAGAGCAGCGCAAAAGCGGGGAACCGTGATGAAATTCTAATTGATATTGTGCAGGTGGCTAGCTGCCCAAGCACGATAAGATAAAAGTAATCTCATTAACCCACGAGCACTACCTGCCTTTCTGATTGGTTAATTCCATTACTCACAGCCAATCGAAACACTGATAATATTTGTTGCAACACATTGTGTGGAGCAGAAATTGTTGTGGTTTGAATGATATTTTGCACAAATTTGTCAGCAGACTTTGTATGAAAATAATAAATTTGGAGCCCGAGACAAAAATGTATCTCTGACTCTGATGTAATAAATAATATGTACCATAGTGGCTAATTCCACCATACTTAAAAGAACAAATTGGAATGCAAATATGTGAAGACAGGTTTAAGTGCATCGTGCCTGTTCCGACCTTTTGTCGCCTCCCTAAGGCAGGGAAGACACATTACTTTGTCCATTGTTGTTGTCTGTTGTTGTTGTCTGTTGTGTGTAAGGGTTAACATTTGCCTGTAATCAGGCGCGGATCCAGGGAGGGGGGGTAGAGGAGGTGCACGCCGGGGGTGCGCGCCCCCGGTAATTCTGCAAATTCTTGCAAAATCAGCCCATTTTGAGCTATTTTGGACCAGTTACAGCCTTTCAGCCCCCCCGGTAATTATGACATTTTTCGAATCCTGGATCCGCCATTGGTAATGTCCACATACTTCAATGGATTTAAACCAAAATTGGGTCATAGGTGCAACATTGGATCCCTCATTTGTTGATGAGGTCAAAGGTCACATCAAAGGTCACATAAAAGGTCAAAGGTCATGTGAGGTCAAGTTGTAAGAGTACTAGTTATGCAATTTGCAATTCAAGAGTTATAGCCAAATAAATAGCCAATCACAAACATCTTAAAAGTTTTAAGTAGGGGTGGGCTATAAAATGATGTTTGAGATCATTTTGTCCTAACTCTTATTTGATTCCCTGAGTATTTTGACACCAATTTTGTTACAATCGGCCAAAAAATGAGAAGGTGCTGCCCAAAAATCCAAAATTGAGGGGGGGGGGGGTCTGAAGAGGGTCTGAAAATGATGTCAGTTACTGGAATTACATACCACATAGCAATGTTAGAGTTCATTTTCATGTTTTTGAGGTCAAGGAATCCATTTTGATGAATTTCGTCAGATTTTGATTTTTCGTTTTCATAAAATTAGCAATTTTACGTAAAATTAAGCTACGAGGGCGCTTTGCCGGCCATGCCCTAACCTTACCCATATTTTTCTGTGTAGAATTGAAGATAAGCCGTATTAAAGTATATTCTGAAATTTTCAGCACATAGCTCTTTTTCGTTTGGTCACAGTGCCAATTTTTATAATTTGGCAATGTCTCTATTGAAAACATAGGGTGCAAGAGTTTTGTTGACCTACACACAAACCTATGGCACAAAATTGCGTAATGATGTATTCCAATTAACTGGCTGCCACAGCAAAACCGTTCAGTTTAAAGAGTTCAAATTTCAGGAGTAGGTACTATCAATTATTACCTTTAGGATAAGTTTTCATTGATTTCAAAAATCGCCATTTTTACGAACGCGGTAGCTCTGACACTGCTGGAACATTTAAAAATGGGTTCTTTGACCTCAAATACATATGTTTAGATACCAAAATGGCTAAAATGTCATATATAATTACAGTAATTGACAAATTTATCATTTTCAGACCCCCCTTTAAATCACGTTTTTTCGGCCACACCTCATTTTTTGACCGATTTTGACAAATTTGATGTCAAAATGCTCAGGGGATAAAGCTGCATCAAATAAGAGTTAGGACAAAATGATCTGAAATATCATTTTTCTCCCCCTGTATCGCCACCTCTATTTTAAGGTATAACTTGATGTTTCACTATGGCACCATATAGTTCTCAAAAACTTTCAACGTGGGATTATTTATAAAGAGAAGCAGATAAGAGTTTAAGTTGCTTTTTTATTGCATGCCCTTAATTTTAGTTCACAAAAAATGTTGACACATTTTGAAAGGGCTTTTATAAAGTTTCTGCACCAAAAAGTGTTCCAACATGACTATATATTTTGCATGGAAAAACCAACATTCTGTCTCAGTCATGTCAGCAACAGTTTTTTGATTTAAATTTTGTTAGTCACATAAGAGCATGCACTTTAAATATTTAGTTATGTTTGTTCTCTTTCTACTAAAAATCCTTTCAAGGCAGTTGTCTCTTGGGGCACCTAACCGTGAGATATGTCTTATCATGTACGAGCCCATCAAATCTAGTGTAAGGAAGATCTGAGGAGGTAATAATAAACACTAACTGAGACATTACTTATCATGTATGAGGCCATCAAATACACACTAAGAAATTTGAGGAAGTTAATAAACACTAACTGGATTTTCAAGATTGCATTGCCTAAACTTATGCTTGTGCCTATGTGTGGTAAATACATGTACAATTGAAGATGCATCCTCAGTCCATCCTGACCAGTCTAGAGAGAATCTGGCCAAAATCAAACCAGGCCTATTAAATAGCATTGACCAAATCTGACCAGTCTAGTTAATGGTCAGAATTGATTTGCTATTACTGGGGACTTTCAACCCAAATCCTTTCCATTTTTTTTGTACGTTCACGTACCACGCTTGAGTACATACAGTTAAAAATCTGCACAGTTATGGCTGCCAGGGAGGTATTGGAATGTTCAAAACTGGATTGGTGTATGAACTATTCCATAAAAACCCTTGGGTCCCCTGTTGCCAGCAACAGAAATGTTGAAATTGTCAAAACTCGCTTAGTTTTTTTTTTTTTTTTTTTTGGTAATAATAAACACTAACTGAGACATTACTTATCATGTATGAGGCCATCAAATACACACTAAGAAATTTGAGGAAGTTAATAAACACTAACTGGATTTTCAAGATTGCATTGCCTAAACTTATGCCTATGTGTGGTAAATACATGTACAATTGAAGATGTTATCAAAAACCTCAGTCCATCCTGACCAGTCTAGAGAGAATCTGGCCAAAATCAAACCAGGCCTATTAAATAGCATTGACCAAATCTGACCAGTCTAGTTAATGGTCAGAATTGATTTGCTATTACTGGGGACTTTCAACCCAAATCCTTCCCATTTTTTTGTACGTTCACGTACCACGCTTGAGTACATACAGTTAAAAATCTGCACTTAACCTGCAATATGAGTGAATTTAAGCAGGAAGCCGCCAGTTATGGCTGCCAGGGAGGTATTGGAATGTTCAAAACTGGATTGGTGTATGAACTATTCCATAAAAACCCTTGGGTCCCCTGTTGCCAGCAACAGAAATGTTGAAATTGTCAAAACTCGCTTAGTCAGAATAAATAGTTTTGGAAACCACTCTTCAATTGCTTGAAACAGTCTCTAAGGAGGTAAAGAGAGTCGCCTTGTGGAAAGAAAGACTTGCCATCAACCAAGTAACATCTATCGGTATTGAACCTGGTGAGCATCTCCCACCTGGAGCTGACTCCTCATGGGCTGAATGGCGATGCCTCAATAGATTGAGAACCAGAACTGGCCGATCTAAGGTTTCCTTGCAGAAGTGGGGCTATCTGGAAGCAGATCAGGATACCTGCGGTTGTGGAACAGCACCACAGACAATGGAACACCTCTTGGTCTGCCCACTGCTGGATCAACAATGCACAAACAAGGACCTTGCGGAATTCAGGGAAGCAGCCAGACCGTTGTACCCATCTCTGCCTGGATCATATTTGAAGAACCACCGTGTTTTGGACACGAGAAGAAAGAAGACTGGCATTTGGCACCCCTGGTTTGGTAAATGAACTCGTCTTTAACACAACACAGCTGAAACTTTAGAAAGTGTTTGCATGATAGCTTTAGTAATCTCACTTGTCAAAGCCAGCTCACCTTTCCAAAGTAGGCAGTATCCAGCCCAGTGTATGTAACAAAATAATTTGCAATTAGGGACTAGTTACGTCGAAGGGACTTGCAAATATGGTACTCTCTTGGCTCCACTTGTTAATCCATCAATTCATTGATTGATGGCTTATTGCCATCGAGTGCGGCGTGTTTTAATATGTCGGCTTTTATTTGCGAAACTAGTCCTGGGTCCGGTTTTATGTCCGTTTTCGCCGAAATTCGTCAAATGTTCTGGAGTATATGGCCTTTCGCCGTAGGTTTTTATTTTTGGGAATTTGGGTGACGGGAGTCGTTTGGGAACTAACTTTGTATCTTTTTGTCAGTTTTAACTCATGTGATGCCGTGCTTGTCGTCTTTCTTTCTTACATGAATGCTATTGTTTAATGTGTGCAGCCCTATTAACCGGTTCTAGTGGGGTTCTCCAGGCGATAAGAAATGGTGATCGGGTTTATCTTCTACCAAGGGCTTACCAGGGACGGAGGTCAAACACAAGTGGCGAGTCCATTTGACTTGAGTAGATGTAGTATAAAACAAATTCCCTGAATGAGGGTCGCCCGACTATAATTATAGAATGACACAAAGAGTTGTTTTTTACTTGAGATCAAACTTGGTATGTTAAACTCGGGGTATTTGCACAAGTCTCAAATATTTTCAGGCAAAGTAGAATTTGCCTACTTTAGTGAAGCAAAACTTCAAAATATTAAAGTCGTTACCTTAGCCAAATTGGTAACAGCGTCTCGTCCTTTGCAGAAGCAAGCCCGTTTTTTCCATTACGGCATTTATACTGACGATGCATAGTGTTTATGGTATAGGATGGGTGAAAATTGGTTTGGGTTGTTTTTATTTTCGAACGGCAAAGTTTGAGAATTTTAGTTTATGTCTATTGGTTATAAATTTGGAGGTCTTTGAGAAACAATTTTGGTGTACGCTGAAACCTCATATCTGGTTTGTCATTATTAAGTTCTTGTTAGGAACTGTTGTTCGATACAATGGAACATGCTGCGACAATTGTTTTGGCTGTTCCTCTAAAAGATGTAACACTACGTTGAACCGTTTAAGCACCTTGAAACTTTGAAAACCAGTTCGGAATTTATAAGTGGTCCTTGAAAGGTTAAGGCAGTTTTAAATATATTAGGTTTTCTTGATATACATATGCGATCCTATAAATATGGCAAACAAAAAGAGGGATTCATGTATTCACTTGCAACGTGGGCATACTTCGGAATATTTTTCATAATCCTTACACTCTGGATTTATTCTATTGCGGATTGACGACAAACACGCTTGGCTTACTTTTGAAACAAGTTTAGATATTTGTGTCGACGGTGTCCACTACATTATTGGCCTACCATTCGACTTTTACCGTTTTAAAAATATCCCGCTTCATTGAAAAACGGAAAATTTGAAAAGTGGCGGTAAGCATATCAATTCTAAGTGGAATTCTTTGGAACACATCTGCCAAGAAATTAATTAACCTTTTGACTAGGAAATATCCTAAAATTGTTTCAACAAGAGTCAGCGAAAATTTGTCAATAATACTCCCTATTGTTGATAGAGGATATTCAATTGGCCTAAACATTACGAAATTAATAGAGAAGTATTTCAAACAAAACCCTTAAACCCGACAATTTCTCTGCGACCAGTATGTCAGGACCCCTCTGATATCCTTAATACGTGTGCAACCAAGCATCAATTATGCTGTATAAGAATGCATATACGAGTGTTATCAAGCTTGCGGCATTACAGATCACGTCAATGCCGTGGGTAACCTGGAGTGGAATGTCCAGCGGTTTAGTGGTACATTTGCCCCGATTACCTCAACACGTAGTCCCAAAAGAACCACTGACCCAAGTCTCATATTGAGTATATATAAGAGGTGGCTTCTAATGACCCTAGATGGCCTTTGACCCCTTTTTTTCCATCTCATAATAAAACACTTCTGAACTAAATGCTATACAACTAAAGGAACCACTGGTCCAGGCACTCTTACTTACTGGTATGCGCAGAATGACCTATTAATGTGACCCCTGTGCCCTTTTGACCTCTAATGGACCTATGTGACCTTTGGACCTCCCCATTTGGTCAAAATCTATATTACTAAAACCAATCAACTTTGTGGGCTTGTGGGTGTCCGGCTATGGTGTTTTTCCCGTCCTTTTACCTACGGATATGATGTTGGTTGTGTGTGGTCAAGGCTCCGACGTACGAGGGGTTTTGGTCACGATTTGGGAGGGGGTCAGTTTTTGGTCAAGGTCCTCGCAGGGGTGCGTGTCGGGTAAACTTGGCCTTGCTTTGACGTAGGGACATGAGTTTTGGTAGGTGGGTAGATTTGCGCCGTACGAGTTTTATGTCCACATTTTCGATGGTCGTTGGGGGTCACAAGGTCAAGTTCAGGGGGTCATGGAAATGATGGTGGTGTTGAGATAAAATGTTATACAAGTAAGGAAAATAAGATTCACACATAATCCTTAAGCAAAAATTATACATGTATGTCCCTTTGGTTTCGACATCGTTTTTTCTCCCGACTTTCGGATGGACGAGCACAGCCATATTTTAATATTAAACCCAAACTGCTATAAGGCTATATCTGTTGTCTTAACGTTCAACAAATAACTCATGGTGTGCAAGGGATAGGCCACAAGATAATGAACCTGTTGTGATTTGCTTTGTTGCCTTTTTGAGATTGCCTCCATCCTTGCTAGGAAGTAGTTGCAAAAGTTTTAGGTTAATATGTTTAGTGCCTGTTGTGGACTTTGTTTCCCACTGACAGTCCCTACACGGGGTCTGTCAGACGGCGCAGCCCTGTCAATTTTTTTCGGGAAAGCCTTTGTTTAAGAGCTCTATTTCATGGTGCAGTTCCCATGTTTGTAGATGGCTCCTTTTTCAAGTTAAGAGCCTTGTTTAAAGTGACTTTTACACTACTTCGACTTGTCATTATTTAACTTTTTTTTGAATCTCCATATGTACTTAGTCCCTAATGACATTTCCGTATGGGAGCTGTCATAAAAAAAAAACGCTGAGCCGTCCTGTCATTTTTTTCGGACAGCTTTATTTAAAGAGCTCTATCCATCGATGGCAGTTCATAACTATGTAGGTGGCTTCTTTATAGTTACGAACATTAAAAGGTTGACGTTTACTTCAACCTTTTGCATGTCATTCTTTTAAAACATCCAATGGACTAAGTTCCTACTAACTGACAAGTTCCCTTAATGTGAACTTTCAATTGATCTTTAAGACAATACCCATTTGGCTGTATCCCCTCTTGAGGAGGTATTCCACTGAAATGCCGGCTTTTTAAAAAAAAATATCCCCGATTCTAATCAACTCTCCGATTCCAAGATCAATCTCCCTGATTCCAAAATCTCAATGTTGGCAGCTCTGCAAAGGTCATCCAGGGTCGTTATCGGGTAACATGGCTGTGCTTTGACGTATAGATATAAGTTTTGGTATGGTGGTAGAGTTTCGCCATACAAGTTTTGTAATGTTTTCGAAGGGTCATTTTGGGGTCAAAGGTCATCCTGGGGTAGTTATCGGGTAACATGGCTGTGCTTTGACGTATGGATATGAGTTTTGGTATGGTGTTAGAGTTTCGCCATACAAGTTGTGTCATGTTTTCGAGGGGTCATTGTGGGGTCAAGGGTCATCCTGGGGTAGTTCTCGGGGTGGTAACGTGGCCGTGCTTTGAGGCATGGATATGAGTTATTTGGTATGTCGGTAGAGTTTTGCAGTACAACTTTTGTGGTCACATTTTCGAGGGGTCATTTTGGGGTCAGAAGTCTTAAGCCAGGTGATCGCAAAAACCACAGGGTGATTAGCCAAATCCGAGGATACACCTAGTAAAATACTATTAAGAAACCACCGGTACAGAATTCTTATGGTATGACAGAACATGACCCTCTTTATGGCCCATAGCCTTTTGGACCTCCATGACCCCCTACTTGACCTTTGACCCCAATATATCTAAACATTCTTCCAAGTTAAGTTGTATAGCCACCAAACTTGCTCAAGATAACCAATGGCCAAGACCCATGGGCTATATGTCAATTGACCTGTAATGACCCTACATGACCTATGACCCCACATTCCCTAACCATCCCAATTGATGGATTACTGCATCATTGATGCACTCGTTTTTTTTAGTTAATAGAGGTGGGCTATAGAAGGTTCGAAAACCAGGGTGACCCATCGAAAAATCCAAAATGGCCGCTAAATTGTAAAAAATTTGATTTTTGAGCATAACTCAATTAATTTTTGCTCAATTTGCTGAGTTTTGGTGGCAATACCCATGTTTAGGGGTATTAGGAATCATGTTATGCAACTTTCATCTCACCATAGCCTTTTGTTTTCTTGAAAATGCCAATTTTGATATAAAATTGGATCGATTAAGCCCAAATTAATTGATCGAGCTATGAGTTGCAAAAATATTGGGCGAGACGCAGTCGAGCCCAATATTTTAAAACTCATAGCGAGACTAATTAATATTGGGCGTAAATCATCCAATTTTATCATTATCATGTTTTGGATCTGATATTTTCCCACACTTGGACTCCTCAAAACATGATAATGCTTAAAATTGACCTCTGAGGGTGCTTTCCCATAAAATGCGCATCCGATTGAAAATGATTTTAACATTCATTCAAAAGAGTTTGATATGAACACTTGCTGAAAATTTGACTTAATGGTGTTTGCAGTTTTAAACCTGTAGGCTTTTTAATGTCATAAAAAATTTCCCTCCATTGAAACCCCCACATAAGAAAGTTTGTTGACCCCTGTATATTCCAAGAGAGCATTTTCAATCAATTTTAAATAATTGTGTTGGCATGTGTTACATAGCTCTAATCTTCAGAAAATGATAATCAACACTTTTGATGATGGTCCCCCAGTTAAAATTTAAAAATTGATATGTGTATTTATTTTTGGGAAAGCGCCCCCGCCTTCCCAATTTTAAGCTAAAATTGCAATACAAGAAAATCTAAGCCCTGGTGGATAAAATGATTCCTTACGCCAAAACATGGGTCCTCTGTACAAAAATAAGTGCTTACAAAAAGCTTATCAAGTTTGCTCACAAATACGATTTTTTGGGCCAATTTGGGCAGCCATTTTGGATTTTTTGTCGGGGCACCCCTGGTTTTCGCACTTTTTTTCAAATCAAAATTGGATAGCAAAAAATCTTATTAAAGTCATCATTCTAGCCTGTTTTCTAAGTGATCTGAAACTCTGCCCAAATTTGACCCTCATAGCCCACTATTAATGCACCCACCAAATTCTGCAAAAGGTCTACAATCTAGAGTAAAATTAACAAGAAAGTCCCACTTTTTGGTAATAAGATGCTGAAAAGGTCACAAAAGGACCATTTTAGGGGGTTAGGTCCACTGGGCAAATAATTTTTGTTCAGATCTCTAAACGATTCTGGCAAGCATTTTGATGTAAAAACATACTTTGTACAATGTGCTTTGTTAAAAAAGTCCATGGCCCGATCGCTAATAGCCTCGTCCCCAGAAGCCCCAGATTTTACCAGAAGTGGTCAACATTTTGGTATCAGAAGAAAGCTTCTATTTTTCTCATTTACCCTGTGAAATCTTAGTGCCAAAGCATGTTTGGTTTGGAAGTTATGATCAAAAATGTGCCCCATTTTAGTTGACCAATATTAATATTACACAGTACTCTATGGGGCTTACAAAATCAGGTTTTTAGCTCTTGTATAAAAACGGATTGAAATATCGGCGCGAAACTTTACAGATGGGGTTTTAGAGTGAAGGCCAATCTATCAAGATAAAAACTTCATATCCTTAAATCGGGCCATCCCCCTTTAATGGAAAAAAACACTCGAGTAGGTACAACGGGTATAATGTAATTATGCCAAACCATCAATATATGTGATGCGATCTGGGAAAACCCGGCACATGGTGAAAAATTGATATTTTGAGTTTTGACTATCATTGTAAAGTTTTAAATATAGTTTCCATAACCTTTTTCTTCTTTCTTCTATGATACACATATCAAAAGTTAGCCTTATATAATCTGACAAAAAACAAAGTACAACAACAGATTTTCAGGTATTTTCTTTATTTTTCAAAACTGTCCTGCGCAACATGAGGCGGGTTTTCCCAGATCACATCACATATGTAGACACCCTGTACCACACAGCCGTTTGAAAGTCTCATGACAAAACCAAAATGAATATTAAGGTGGGTCCCATAGATGGTTCAAGAGATTAAATTGGAATGAAATATCCATTTTGTCTAACAATTGCATGATTCAGGATGGTTTTAGCTGTCAGTTATGTAAAAAATCACAAAATACAGTATTTTTTCCATATTTTTAGATTTCGAATTTTTTATTTCCAAACCATACATCCTATTTCCATTTTCTTTGCAGATTTGAAAGCTGGTGTACTTTTACATGATTTACTTGCTGCGGGTATTGTGAATATGTTCATAACTCAAGATACGAGATTTTTTACCAAAAATCTGTTAAAATCATGGTTTTGGGAGAAAATGCCCATATGAATATTTCTATGATACCTGCAGCAGGGAAATCATGTAAAGTACACCAGCTTTCATAATCTGCAAAGAAAATAGAAATAGGATGTAGGCTTTTCAAATTAAAATTCTAAATGTAAAAATATGAAAAAAAAATACATCGGTCCTCGGACCGCTTGTGACGCCTGCCGTCGCGGTTAGTGAATGATAGGCCTAACACGACCTTTGACCTTGATATGTGACCTTGGACCTCATAAACAAATGAGGGTTTGCATGTAAACTCCATAAACCAAATTTGGTTCTAATTGAGAACTTCAACTTTTCAATGAGCTCAATTTTACATTTTATCAGCATATCTTACAACTTGTACCTCACATGACCTTGGACCTTTGTAAATGTGACCTTTGACCTTTGTATGTGACCTTGACCTCATCAACCAATGAGGAATCCCCATGTTGACCAATGATTCAAGTTTGGTTCCATTGAAACAGCAAACTTTTCAAATGGGTCAATTTATCATTTTCATTCAGCCTAATTTTACAACTTACCTCACATTTCCTTTGGCACGCTTGGCATTGTGACCTTTGAACCTTCAGCAAAAATGAGGGCCTGCCATGGTTTCACCTGTGACCCAGTTTGGTTTAAAAATCCATCAAAGTATAATGTAGTAAATCCAAAACTTTTTGTTTTTTAACCCCTTTTTTTCACAATGGCACAAACAACACAACAGACATCAACAACACCAAACAGACTACAGTGGATAAAGTGATCCCTATGTTCTCCTGCCTTAGGGCAGGCGACACAAACAAAACCGTGGATTTTGTGATTTTGTACATCATCTACAGCTAAAACCATCATGAATCAATGTGATTGTTCAACAATGGCCCTATCATTGATTTCATGGATTTTGCACGTGAAAATGTGCCCCATTGGTTGACCAATTTAATTTTGATTAACAGACTCTATGGGGCTTATAAAATTACTTTTTTGGAAAATCTATCATCTCAAAACAGATTGAAATATGATCAACTTTATCTACTCTTCCAGGGGGGAGGGGGTAAATTGTACATGAGCCCGGGTAACCACCGAGTTACAAGGGTTCTGGCGGTGTGAGACCCAGAAACAAATGAATGGTACGCTAAATCCGATCTGTTCGGGATCTGTTTCAATGATACCCTATCCGAGACCAGATCTTATTCAATAGAGCCCTTATCCAAAACCCAGGGCCAAGCAATGTTACTATTAGAAATTTTTAAACCTGGGATTTAGCAATTCCATTTGAGCTATCGTTATGGACTTTTTATATTTCTGTTTTGAGCATTAGTCAATGCAAAAATCATTCTATACGATTCCTACTCATTTTGTTTACTCAACAACCAAGCCGGGCCATGTTGGGAGCGTCCCGTAATGTGGATCAGGCGGCCCCCCCCGGATCAGCTTACTCATTTGACAAGGTGACCTCGTATTTACTCGATGCTTAAAATATATGTCCCCGCCGAATATCCGGCAACCCTACTAAGTGACACCTAAAACTTCAACACTGCACCAGTCCCACCCCTTAAATTTTGGCCATCACTGCTCGCCAATGACTCAAGAATCTTAAAATTCTCAGCAAAAATCCCTGAAAATTCACTAATTTAGTAAAAATAAGAAATTTTACTCAATTTGGGCAACCACTATTGTTTGAAAAAAATCATGTGACCCCCACATTTTAAATTTGGGACCATACGGGGTCTGGAAAGCGGCGAAACATGGAATTTTACGTATTTAAAAAACATTTTCCAGAAATGTAAACATGCTTGCAACCCAAAGAAATGACCCAACGTACCCTCAGAAATGAAAAAAAAATTATTTGCCACAAAATCTAATCAAGTTGGAGAACCCTCAGCTGCTTTTACTTTCCTTCCACCAATTCATTATTAACACCTTAAACGAACTCCGAAAACTTTGTAGCACAAGCCTTGCGGGAAAAATTTCATAATTTATGAAATTAATTCCTTAATTAGCATATTTGACACCAAAAATCTAATCATGTTGAAAATTTCAACCTGCTTCTTTTCCACAAGTACCACATCATCGTGCCATTACAGAACTCGAGATAAATGGTACACATGTTGACATTTTCTGTCAATATTGACCTTTTTCCATTGACCTTTTTATTTTTCCCCTAGCTTACTTCTCTTACTACTCACTCCTACTCCTGCCAGACCCAAGGGAGGACCCTGGGGAATGAATTACTTGGTGAGTAGGGGTATCCCTCCTACAATCTACCAAAGTTTGGCTACTCTAGTCATCCAGAAAAAAAGATATGCCCAAAGTTCCCAGGGTTAAACATTTTTATCACCGACATACATACGGACGGACCTACGGACTGCCATAAACGGACGGAGCCCATTTTATAGTCCCCTCCCCAAACTTCGTTCGCGGGACAATAATCCGGACACCAACCACAACCCATTACTAATGACATGTGGACATGCTAAGAAGAAGCATTAAACTGAAAAGTACAACATGATACCTTATTTGAGACTGACAGAGACATAGGTTTGATTTGATACCTATATTGTCATGTCCGAGACCCTACCCAGGTCTCGCGTTTTTGTAACGCGGGTGGTTACCCGACCAGAATACCAAGTTATTCCCCCGGGATATACTTAAATCGGATCAACCTCCTTTAAGGACACAGGTGTGACAGCTAATTTTGATTCTGTGTTCCAGCAATTTCACAAGCTGGATCTTTAGTCCTGCATTATCTTGCACAAGAGTCCGGCATAAAGTGCCATTTCTAGGCAGGGGGCATTTTCCCCCTAATTTTTTTTTCTTTCCCCCCAGTCCCCCCCCCCCCCCCCCCCCCCCCCCCCGCCCCCAGCCCCACCCCTGCCAAAGAAAATTACTGATTTTTTTTTTTAAAAATCACAAAATTTGGGGGAAAATCAGCGATTTTTGCCTGTACTTACTACTACTCTTTTACTACTTGGTTAAAAAACTCCTAAATTTTGATATTTTGGGCCCCCCCACCCCCCCCCCCCCCAAAAAAAAAATCACTTTGCCCAGGTCCCAAAAAGGTCTGGCGCTGCCACTGTTTTCTAGGTGACATTGGGCATTTTAGAAATAACTAAGCTTCCTTGACATGGCAGAGAAATGGAATTAAATTCATCATCTTGACTGGGAATCAAACCTGGGCACCCCGCTTGTCAGACACTATAACAATCTTAGCCAAAAATTCCCTCATCCCCAGCTTCTCTAGCAACAACCATGAAGAATAAATCTTAGTCTAACAAATATTCACGGTTAAGCTCGTACTTAGTACTCAAAAGGTACCATTATAGCATAACTTTTTACCGACCCCAAAAAATGGCCCTTGTGACATCTAAAATTTATTGCATGCGCGCGTATCCCGAGGGTCTACGAAAAGGGGCATCATGAAATTAATGCTCAATTGACAAATTTGCCATTGGGTTTGAATTGTCCCCCAGGATCCGCACCCTGGGGTTCGATTCCCAGGCAATTTTTTTTTTCATTCCTTGGCCAGCTCACGGGGAAAGATAAGTTATTGCTCACCATATTGCCTCAATTAGTATTTTCTTTATCAAAATTTTATTATTTTTAACTTTCTTATTTCAACAACAGAGAAATCTGAACTGTTAGCCTTAGTACTCCACGTTTACATGCAAATTCATATCTGTAAGAGAACATTTGTAATTTGTGTATTTTCTGTCCGTAAACGGACAGAAATTACAGCATTGTGGTCTATGGGACCGTTGGAAACAAGCAATTGCTCCTAACGCAAAACCGCAAGATCAAATCAACTAAAATTTTGTGAATAAGCCTTTCTCAAGGAATATCTAGTGAAAAATGAATAAAACAGGTGTCTGAATCACAAAATGTACCTTTAATACATCTGACCTGCTGATGCTTCTTTGTCATCCTTGAGCATATCACTTTTCCTATCCAAGGCTGGTATTCTGAAAGGGAATCTAACTTTAGACCTGGGCTAACACCAAGGTTGTCTACATGGGGGGAACTTTTTTTTCCTTCCCAACATACTCTAAAAAATGTCCTGTAACGGGTGAGAAAAATCCTCAAGGAGGGCTGGAACGGCCCATTCAAGAGGAATGTTTTCATCCGTTACATTTAACTTTCACAGTATTTTGAAAAGAAAAAAGGTCCACTCATTTAGGACTAACCCTGGTTTAAACCCATGACTAAGTTATACTCCCTTCAGAATACCCGCCCAAATATTTATTACAGTAAGTACACTCGAATAAATAATTTCACTTGTGTAAATCAGATCCAACTACAAAACCTTTGTTCGCACTGATAGCTGTTCTTCTTTGCGTATCCTCTCATTATATAGTGATGGCTTGTGGTGTGTCAGCAGGCCCTAGCCAGGAATTTATTTGGGGGGTGCGGCTTTGCCAGAAGTGAAACCTTTTTGGTCCCGCGAAAACAATTTTTCTCGGCTTCGCTGGCGCCGGAGCGATTTCAACTCATCGGCTTCAAAAAACACTATAATTGTTGATTAAATCTTAGTCATTGTTGATTAAATCTTAGTCATTGTTGATTAAATCTTAGTCATTGTTGACTAAATCTTAGTCATTGTTGACTAAATCTTAGTCATTGTTGATTAAATCTTAGTCATTGTTGATTAAATCTTAGTCATTGTTGATTAAATCTTAGTCATTGTTGATTAAATCTTAGTCATTGTTGACTAAATCTTAGTCATTGTTGACTAAATCTTAGTCATTGTTGATTAAATCTTAGTCATTGTTGATTAAATCTTAGTCATTGTTGACTAAATCTTAGTCATTGTTGACTAAATCTTAGTCATTGTTGACTAAATCTTAGTCATTGTTGATTAAATCTTAGTCATTGTTGACTAAATCTTAGTCATTGTTGATTAAATCTTAGTCATTGTTGACTAAATCTTAGTCATTGTTGATTAAATCTTAGTCATTGTTGATTAAATCTTAGTCATTGTTGACTAAATCTTAGTCATTGTTGATTAAATCTTAGTCATTGTTGATTAAATCTTAGTCATTGTTGACTAAATCTTAGTCATTGTTGACTAAATCTTAGTCATTGTTGATTAAATCTTAGTCATTGTTGATTAAATCTTAGTCATTGTTGATTAAATCTTAGTCATTGTTGATTAAATCTTAGTCATTGTTGATTAAATCTTAGTCATTGTTGACTAAATCTTAGTCATTGTTGATTAATCTTAGTCATTGTTGATTAAATCTTAGTCATTGTTGATTAAATCTTAGTCATTGTTGACTAAATCTTAGTCATTGTTGATTAAATCTTAGTCATTGTTGACTAAATCTTAGTCATTGTTGATTAAATCTTAGTCATTGTTGATTAAATCTTAGTCATTGTTGATTAAATCTTAGTCATTGTTGATTAAATCTTAGTCATTGTTGACTAAATCTTAGTCATTGTTGACTAAATCTTAGTCATTGTTGACTAAATCTTAGTCATTGTTGATTAAATCTTAGTCATTGTTGATTAAATCTTAGTCATTGTTGATTAATCTTAGTCATTGTTGACTAAATCTTAGTCATTGTTGATTAAATCTTAGTCATTGTTGATTAAATCTTAGTCATTGTTGACTAAATCTTAGTCATTGTTGACTAAATCTTAGTCATTGTTGACTAAATCTTAGTCATTGTTGATTAAATCTTAGTCATTGTTGACTAAATCTTAGTCATTGTTGACTAAATCTTAGTCATTGTTGACTAAATCTTAGTCATTGTTGACTAAATCTTAGTCATTGTTGACTAAATCTTAGTCATTGTTGATTAAATCTTAGTCATTGTTGATTAAATCTTAGTCATTGTTGACTAAATCTTAGTCATTGTTGATTAAATCTTAGTCATTGTTGACTAAATCTTAGTCATTGTTGACTAAATCTTAGTCATTGTTGACTAAATCTTAGTCATTGTTGACTAAATCTTAGTCATTGTTGACTAAATCTTAGTCATTGTTGATTAAATCTTAGTCATTGTTGACTAAATCTTAGTCATTGTTGATTAAATCTTAGTCATTGTTGATTAAATCTTAGTCATTGTTGATTAAATCTTAGTCATTGTTGACTAAATCTTAGTCATTGTTGATTAAATCTTAGTCATTGTTGATTAAATCTTAGTCATTGTTGGGTAAAATATACTCAGCTTTGTGTAAGGTTTACTGAACTTTGACTAAGATTTTACTCAACATTAAGAGCTGTGACTTTTTTACTCAACATTTTTTTGGAGTGTGCGACTCTCTATACACAGTCCTGACCGACGGCTTAACGTCCCCTCTGAAGGATGGGATGCTTTCACGATTCATTTAATTTGCCCAATTCCAAGTGAACCATATAGAGGAGAGTGGTATTCTATCTGTATTAATCAATAGCTCGTATACAGATTAAATACTGATAGCTCTAAAAAGGTTTCTCCCTGGAGTGTCGACGTAAGTGTGTAGTCAAGGTGTTTTTACACTTAAAAAATTGCCACACTCAAAGCATCTAAGCATCTGATTTGCTTTATCACTGACATGCATAAGACTATGCTGAGTCAGTCTTAAGTTGTCCAGGAAACCTTGCCCACACTGAGTGCACTTAAATCGTTTACATCCAGTGCCTAGCTGAGTGTGGCTATCCAAGTTTGCTTTTTCTTTAAAACATTTACCGCACTGAGTACAAGAAAACGGTTTTTCATCAGAGTGTCGGCGTGCATGCTTCTTCATGTTGCTTTTCTGTGCAAAATCCTTGCCACATTGAGGGCAAACAAATGGCTTATAACCAGTGTGCACACGTATGTGTGCTCCCAATCGGCATTTATCTCGGAAACGCTTGTCACATTGAGTGCACTTAAATGGTTTTTCATCGGTATGAACCCATGAGTGTCTCTTCAAATTGCTTAGGCTACAAAAAAATTTGGCCACACACGGTGGTCTGCAATAAGGTTTTTCGCCAGTGTGAACACGTAAGTGTACAACTAAGTCGCTTTTCTTTGCAAAACATTTGCCACAGAAAGAGCATCTGTTATCCATGTGTTTGTTCAATCCTAGTTCGTTTGGGAAGTACTTTCCGCAGTGAGGACACTTGAATGGTTTTTGTCCACCGTGAACAACTTCTGCATGTCTCATTAAATTATATTCCCTAACGAAACCTTTGTCACAGTGAGTACACTGCAGAGGTTTTACTTTTGTGTGGCAATATTCCACATGATGATCAATCAAATTTTGTTTTTGTGTAAAACAATTGCCACATTGAGGGCAGTGGAATAGTTTATTGTCGGGTCGATAATTACCAATGTGGCCTTCAGTGATCAAATCTGCAACATTTGAGTTTTGGAGTCGAAAAGTGAACTGAGTAGCTGCTGTATTTGGTTCACTGTGTTTTGGTGACATCTGTCTTTTAAATCCTGGAGTAGAGTGTACACTTTTTGGTGTGTTGATTCTTGCCCTGTTACCTCTTTGTGTCTTTCTAGTCCACCAACGGTGCTTCTGGGTGTGTCTCTTAAACCGATCAAAACAAGCCCACTCCCGTGAGCAGTAGTGACAGCGGAAAGAACGCAGATATGTGAAGCTCATATCTGGTGCTGATTAAGTTTGCTCAATGGTTTCTGTAATGGAATAGAAGAGGATTGTAATTACTGTAATTATATCACATTGCTAATGCAAAATGGGGTTTTCTTTTTTTAACACTTACTGTGCTCAAGTGATCGAGTCCTCGATCAAAACATGTGGCAGGTATTATAAAATGCTGCCTTTGTGTACATAAGAGGTGTTGAAGGCATTTTTGGCCCACTTTTTTCAAATTTGCAGCTGCTTTGCAGCCGATTTTTCTTTTTTTTTCTGAATTTTTTTACAAAAAAAATTTCGAGTAAAACCTAAAAAAAAAGATTATGCTGTCAAAAACCAATTTTAAAATTTTAAACCAAATGCATGTGGTCTTCTGAGACAAACTCATTTTTTTATGAGGAAAGAGTTTTTTTTTATTGCAGAATTAATAATATCAAGTCCCATGACAGGGCGTGTTGTTCAATGTTTGAGTTTATCGATCTTTGATATACCGTAATTGGCGATCACTAATAGGGTACATGCCATAGACTTTCGTGTGTGCAAAGTAGGTTTTTACTTTTTCTCTAGATGGCGGCCATTTTGTCATTTCAGCTTGTTTTCAATGCCATTTTCACTAGGTTCCAACAAGATATTGTAGTTAATAAATATTCTCAAGTAAATTTGATATGTCCACCCACTTTGAGAAAAAGTGTTACTTTTTTTTTACCACTCTGTATGTGTGCCTATTCGTGTAAATTTGAACTGGTCTTGAAGAAATTCGTAATTTTGTATTTTCTGTCCGTAACTAACAGAAATTACAACAGAGTGGCATACATAGGGAGTAGCGTGATACACACATTTGCACATAACATTAAAATGCAGCACCGTCAGAATCAAATGAAAATTTGGAAATAACCATTTCACAGGTTTGTCTATAGAACCATAAAAAAGGTGCTAGGATTACAAATTGTACCTTTAAATATCTCTGATAGAAATTATAAAAACTGAAAATTCAATTCCAATTCTTGACAAAAAAATAGAGCAAGTAAACTTATAATATTAATGGTTAATAAATCTCGTATTGTTGCCTGTAGAATAAATTGCCAGAGACATCCAACAAACTAATCAAACAGAAACAATGCAACTTTGAGGCAGCAGTTTAATCAGCACCATGTTGCAACATCCAAATAAACTAACCAAGCACACACACAATGGGAAGTGAGAGCTTTCATGGTTTATTTCCCCATATGAAATGAACCATGAGGAGAGTGGTAATTCTGAGTTTAATCAATATCACCTATATATTTCTAGAATTGAGTACCAAGAATAAATCCAGCAAGTAGCCCCACCAAGATTTGAACCAGGGACCCTTGGGTCCAAAGGCAAGCTCTCTAACCATTGGACCATGCCACTTGCATGATCCCCTGGCAAGATGGCAGTATGGAAGATGACCTCAGATCACATTTGACCTTGGTCCATGACCTTTGACATCATGCACATATGAAGGAACCCCCTATTGCACCTTAACCAAGTCTGGTTTCAATCGGACTTGAACTTTTTGAAGAAGGACATGAAAAAACAAAAACCCATACAACCAACCAAAACCAGAACCAAACTAGAACGTACATACATATGGACATGCGCACGGATACAAAATCCCCCTTCTGCTTTTCAAGCGCAGGAACGATACAAAGGTGCCACTTAGGGCTGTCGTCGATATGCCTTCTGTCGACACGTTCGCATAAGCCATATCTGAAATGTGCCTATGAAAAAAACAAGATATGGACAAACTTGTATAATAAGAGTTCTATTAAAACTCTAAAAATGATCAATATATGACTAATTCTTGCTTTCAGAGCTTGTTATTTAACAAACCTTGAAAATAAGTTTATTAAAAAATTATGAGTAGTTCTGCATACCTGATATTGAAGTAACCGACCTATTCCTTTAACATGGCGGACATGCCATAGACCTGCTGTGAATTTTCCACAGGGCCGGTCTGAATCGGGCCCACTTAGGGCCGGTTGAGGGCCGACTCAAAAGAGGCTTAATTGGTCAAGGTCAACCACTACGTATAATACTTATAGTATATTGCGTGGCGAAAATGTTTTAAACCCCCACCCCCCCTCCCCCCGTCTTCAGAATGGGCACGACGGTAAAAAAATTTGGGTAACCGGCGAGCGTTGCGATCCGAGGAAAAAAAATATATGCTTCATGGGACGGTCAAGTCCATTTTTCACGGCCAGGTGACTACCCATCCGCCTATTGCATCTATAAGTTTCATTTTACCTCCCACTCGTTAAAGTAACTTCATTGTCCAAAAGGACATGAAGGACCCTCCCTGGAGTTGACTGGGTCATGTGGGTAATGAGTTTCCAATGCATGTCCAGTCTAGACTACGATTTAGATAAAGCATACAGTCGGTTTGATTGAATGATAAAATTGTGTTTAATACAATTTTTAAAAATTTATGTTGACATTATGTCAATGTGTGATCAACTTATATCAACATGTCGCCACAGGGCCATATGCAGGATTTATTTTTTGGGGGGGTGCGGGGAATTCAAAAAGTGGACTTTTGTTCGAAAAAAAGTGGATTCTAACCACCTTAAAATGGTCCCTTTTGAAAATCTCATCAAAAAGTGGACTTTGTCAAATCTCTTTAAATTTTGGACCTTTTGAACAAATTTTCAGCAAAAAGGGACTTTTTTGGAATTTGGGGGTGCGACCGCCCCCCCCTAGTCCGATCCTATAGTCCAAGATAAAGGTACATTGACGACTTCCGCAAATCTAATTGGGCCATGGCCCTATAATGTGCAATGTGTGACACGCGCACATGGCTATTACTTACATTCATCCCCCTGCCCAAGCAGTTTATCAATTGGACCTTGGATTTGCAGAAGTTCACCTATGATCCATCAGAGCCAATATTCAAATGAGGCTCATCAGTATGCACAAATAATATGGACACAGTGCAAGCCCTAGCAGGGGTACTCCTCACACTGCAGCTACCAACTTACCAGTTTTGGTCAATTTGGACATTGGGCTCTGGCAGAATATCACCTTTTTAGTCAACAAATCAAGTTACGGTAGGATCATCGATACATTGTCTTACGAAAAATGCCATAAAAGCAAAACCCCTGATCAATTTAAGCCTCAACTTGACTATGGAAAGGATAAAACTCTCTCCCAATTTTTGCATTTTCAAGACTGCAATGATTTGTTTTAGTGTTTTTATTAATTTTTTTAAAAATCCCCAATTTTTACAATAAATATTTTTCCCAGCCTAATGGAGGTGCTTTAAGCTGAAACTTTTTGGATGTTGTATAAACAAATACTAAAATCTCATTTTGCTTTTTTGAATCAAGTGTTTAATTTTTAGAAAAAAAAATTTTAGGTAAAAATAAATTAGGGAAAATTAAAACACCTATCTTTCAAATAGAAACACTCATCTGCAAAATCTCACGTGTAATTTTCTAAATTTTATTCCTTTCATATGACACCTTATTCACACCAAGGGAGTTGTAGTTTCCTCTAGGAAAAAGTCTAAAAGTGGATACTTCAGTATTTCCTAGAAATACTTCAACAAAAAGTGTTGTTTGCGACCACCCGTTCTTTTGCTTTTGATGACCACACATAAAAATAAAATTGGCACAAAGAATGAAAAAAATAAAAACCTTAAAAACAAACACAAATCTTATAATCATCAATTACTTGAGAAATATTGAATAAAATGTGTAGTTTTCACAAATGCCCATTTTGGCATTTTAGTACTGCCAATCATCCCCTGTACCAAGTCTATGGGATTTTGAAACGCCTTACGTGACATATCTCTCAAATACCTTGTTGAAAAAATTAAAACTTGGCACCCATGTTTTCTTCACCAATACCAACATTTCATGAGAATTTCAACCATATCTGGCATGAACCGTAGCCGATAATCCTACCTTAAAGGGGGACATTGTACGTTAAAGTGACAGGAGAATTTTTTTTTTAGGATACAAATTTCTATCTAATTGCACAGGATCGATTGTAGTTGTACACCACCTACCAATAACGTTCCCCGAATGTTTTTTATTGGACAAACCAAGTGCAAACAAAACAGCAACCTTGTTTTGGACTTTTTTTTTTGGGGAGGGTTTTTTTTGGGGGGGGGGGGGGAGGGGGAGGTTTTTTTTTTTTTTTTTGACTTATATCGTAATTGTCCCCATCAGACACATGTTCTTGACTTTCTGTCGTGACCGACGAAAGGTACTCAATCGTCATAGTCTTACATACAACGGCGTATTCGGCTTATTCACTTCAGGTGTGAATCTAATAATTTGGACAAGCTCCAACATATGCAAAAAACCGGGTTCGAAAATTGGGGGCGCTTCTTTCTGGAAATCTCCTCATTCTCTTTAAGTATCTCAAAGTTTTTTCTTCGATAGAATGGCCTTCACCCAAAACCCCATCTGTGAAGTTTTGCTTCAATATTGGCTTAATATGTTTGTAATCCCCATAATATTGGTTGACCACAATGGGTTAGCAGTTTGGTCATACCATCCCAATCCAACATCCTACACTTGGCAAGGGTCTCAATGGCGGCCCCAGGCCACATCCAGGCCACCAACCATTGACTTTTGGCCCTTTACTTCAAGTGGCTCAAAAATATTAGAGAAAACATAAGAAATTCAGTTTTTTGGCCCTCAAGTATGAACTTTCAAATGTGTTCAACATTCTTTGGCCCTTCGCCTACAATAATTGAGAACCCCTGCTTTACCCTATAGGCAGTTCACAAGGTAAATGAGAAAAATAGCACTTTTTTCATATACCAAAACTTGGACCACTTTTGGTAAATCCTGGAGTTCTGGGGACCAGGTTATTAGCGATCGGACTATGGCCCTTTAACCTAACCAAAATGGAACACACAACACACACATACAAAGGAAGCTGTTGTCGCAATACACTGTGGCCTTTTAAGCTGGGGATAAAAACACCACCGCGGCCAGACGTATTCACAAGAGTTTTTGATAACTTAGGAACAGTCAACAATTTCTCTCAAAGTTTCAGAACTGTGACAGAAACGATACATCTTTGCTTGCAAGAGGTTTACCAGCGTTCATTTCTTTTGCCACTGCAGAGGTACCTACAACTATTTAAATTTGCAAGTCTGCAACAATGAAATTGACAATAATTTTCTTAATTAACTTTGGTAACTATAAGCATTTGAGACAATCAAACTACTAATCATTGAACCCATCAACACAATGTGCACCATTTTTGTATCCAAATCGAGCACTTTAAAATTTGACCCTGCAACTGAATTGAACCCTTTTATTGATTTGCTGTTTTTTAGCCTTTAAGTCTGAAACGTTAGGCTGTAGATATTTAAAAACTATACCTTTTTTTTAATCCTTATGGTCCAGACCCAAATGTGGTTCATACTAGCTCATTCAACCTGATTGGATCAGTTTAAAAATTTTGACCCCCTTTACAGCTTGTCATTGGCCCCCCTCCAAACCCTTGTCCTCCTGGACCCGTGCTAGCTAGCACATTCATGGGCCTCGCACACCAGGTACTTTAGGGATAAGATTGGCAATTAACTGACGCTCCCGTCGCAAACGCGTGGGCACCAAGCGATCTCGGTTGCAGTTTCATTGATAAACGGCCGCGAGGCGCGACACTCTGGCTAGAAAATCTAGGGCAGTCTGCGTGCTGTGGCGTAACCAGAACTTTGCAAATGGGGGGGGGGGGGGGGCTAAGGGTTGCCAAGGCTTTTTTTGAGGGGGCAAATTTGGGTCCTTCTCCATAGCACGTACAAAATTCAAGTTCATTTGGGAGGGGGCTGAAGGGGGGGGGCCAAGGTTCTGTTTGGGGGGGGCGCACCCCTCGCTGGTTTACGCCACTGCTGCAGTGAGAATGCTATGTCTCGCTAGTTTTGAAGAATTGTCAAACTTGAACTGCCTAAACAATAGAACCGCTGAACGAATCTGGGCTAGAAGTATATAGCCCAAAGTCCGGGGAAGTGTTATTAAGGCACCATTTCAGCACTTAAGAATCATGTTTCGGATCCCTGTCCGGCGTCCCAACATAATTTAATCACTCAAATCTTTTGTACTTGAGATGTGTTTTACAAATGGTCGCTAAGTCCCAGGCTATCAAGATACACCCTACATATAACTTAATCTCTTGTCCACAAAAGACTCTGGCTTCTCTGATGTAGATTTTTTAATATGCAATAATTACGGAGCTGTCCTTTTGCAAAACATTTCCCCCCCTGCTGCTTTGGGTTGGTAACATTTTTTGAACCCACTTTTCTGCAAACCACTTTTTCTGCACCCATTTTTGCTCAGAATTCAGCAGCTTTAACGGAATAAAGTAGAGTATCATGTGGCACTTTATTCCGTCAGGCTCCTCATTCTGAGCAAAACTGGATGCAGAAAAGTGGGTGGCAAAAAGTTGGGTTAACAAAATGTACCAACACCTCTCTCATGTGTACAAGTGTATATAGTCAAGTTTGAATTGGTCCTGGGAACCCTTTCGGGGGTTAGTGCAGAAAGGCCCATGTGCACATAGCTGGGCCATTTGCTCATTTTCTTGTATTATTGTATACATCCAAATTTATCATGTGGCAGCTATTGTAGATTGGGCCTTCTTGCACTAAACCATTGCATACACTGGAGGTTTCTTCTCTGCTTAGGGCTGGTACACGGATTTATTGTATTTTTTGTTGGGGTGCAGGACTTTTTGTTGTTGTTTTGAAAAAGTGGCACTCGCAACCCCTCCCATCCCCCACCACCACCTGCTACAGGCCTGTTCTCTGCTGTGTGAATGCGAGTGTGTTGGTTCATGCATGGTTAAATGATAACTCCCTGCAAAACAACTGAGACAACTGATAGGGCTGGTATAAAATCCATGGTTTTGATCCACATGGATTATGGCAAAGCTCAGCTGGTGGGAGCAACACCCAAGCATGGGAAGCATGGTGTGGAGCTTCACTATCCAAACTATAGATGCAATCCATAGACGGCCCATTTTCCATCATTGGTAGCCCCGAGAGTGAGCTCGCCACTCATCACATCCAACCACTTAGTCACTGCATGTGTTATGACAAGCCCAGATCTCCTCAGCAACTTGCTACCCGAGCTGCTTCAGTTTGTCCTCGCCATAGGCGCTCAGGCAGGTCTCATGATCTTGCTGTGAATTCCCAAGGTCCAACTTTGACGCTCCACAGAAGATCTTTTCTCCTAGTTCTCTGTAGGCTAATGGAACTCCTTCCTGCTCATTTAGCAATCACAACCAGGACTTGTAAGAGTTTCAAAAGGGGGTTAATAATCAATATCCTCTTGTGCCAATCTGCAGCGTTACTAATTAGATAACTGCGGTTAATATGCCTAGATTGGTCAACATTTTATTATCCATCCTGGATACACTCTTGGGGTTAATTTTCACTTTTTCAGCTGAGTATAATATGAGTATGTCTACGCAAGTTGGACAGGCTGTGAAACATTTACCACAATGAGAACACAGGAATGGTTTTTTCACCGGTATGAGTACGAGATGACAGTTTAAGTGTGCTTTAATCTGTGAAACTATTTATCACGGGTTTTTTTTGCGTGCACTTGAATGGGTTTTTACCACTATGAAATTACGAATATGTCCTAGTCAAGTTAGTTTGCCCGTGAAACTTTTCCACAGTGACGTACATTGGAATGGTTTTTTTCACCAGTGTGAATACGAGTGTGTTCGGCTCGGCCAATCGAGATTTTGTGTCCTGAAACATTTATTTGCAAAATGGGTAACACTGAACAGGTGTTTCACCAGTGTGACTGCGACGGTGTGTGGTTCCCCCCCCCATTGAGTTTCCCCTTTAGATAAATAACATTTACCCACCAAATACTTTGAATGGTCTCTTCTTCCTGTGTGATTACGAGTGTGCATAGTCCAGTTTGGGTTTTGTGAGAAACATTTTGCCAACATAGAGTACACTGAAATGGTTTGTCTCCTGTGTGAATTCGAGTGTGTATGGTAACTGATGTTTCTTTGGAAGCATTTGCCACATTGGGTGCACGTAGAGGTTTACTTTTCATGGTGGACCGTGTTCATGCTTTGATCATATGATTCTGTGTGTGAACGGATCGCCACAGTAATAGCAGAAGAATAATAAATCACCAGGTTATCAATATGAGGCGGGGTTTGTTTTATTAATCTAAGGCGGCTGCACAATTTTGTGGTTTTTTTTGGTTTGTTGTTTTGCCTGTGGTTAGTGTATTGGTTAGATGGATCATTTTGTTTATTTGGTTTCCCTCCTCCATCTTGATGATAATCCATTGACTATTGTGTTGCACCTGTCTGACCACCAACTGTGTTTTTTGAGTATGTCTTTGAAACCGGTCAAAGGAATCCCTTGTCGTGAGCAGTACAGACAGCGAAAAGTTGTGCAGAAGTATCTTGCCCATGTCTAGAAATCGGGTTTGCACAATGGTTCCCCCTGAAATGAATGGAATAACAGGTAATACAGCACGTAACTTTCACATCTCCCCCTGCAAGATTGCAGTCGAACATGACCTCAGCTGACCTTTGACTTTGGTCCATACCTTTGCAATCATCCCACACTAAGGAAAAAAAACCCCCCCCCCCCAAAAAGAAACCCCCCTATATGATTGAATATAAATAAGTATTTTTGCACCTTACCCCCATTCTGGTTTTAAATCGTACTTCAACTTTTCGAATACCGAAAAATAAAAACCTCACCAAACTGGAACCCCTACCTGGAAAGTTAGACCAAAACCTAACCAAACTGAACACCCATACATGTAACCCTAACCGGAAATCTAACAAACTGGAAAAACACACACATACAAACAACAAACATGCATGTTTAAACATCGCCAGATCCCCTACTGCGTTTCAGCCAGGGGGATATAATAACCACCCACAATAATAAGGCTTATTTTGCGATTTAACTTGCATTCAGGCATGATGAAAAATCTTCCGCTTTAATGGAAATATTTTTTTGATAACATAGCAATTAATTATAGCAATTTCTTGTGACAAGTTTTTCTCTCAATGTTTTCGTTTCCTGTCGAATAAAAGTAGAAGTTAAAGTATACCTTTTCTAAATACTTTTAACTTCAAAAGTACAATAAAAGCACTTTTTTTGAAAACCGCCCCCATTTTCAAAAATGTGGAAAATTTTTGCTGTTCAGTTAGTTTGTTAATTGGCTATAGTAATTAATGAGGTGGGCTATAGGGTCATATTTTGGTCATAGTTTCCAGATCACTTCGAACACAAGCTAAAATGATGACTTCAATGCATCTTATCCCCTTTTCCGAAGAAAAAAAAATATTAGAAAGTGCAAAAACCAAGGTGCCCAACAAAAAATCCAAGAAGGGCCGGCCAAATTGGCCCAAAATCATGTTTTTGACCATAACTTGATTAGCTTTTGTTTTAATCAACTTCATTTTTTGTGCAAATACCCTTGTTGTTTGGCAGCAAGGAATCATTCTCTGCAACTTCCATCTCAGACCAACAAACTTTTCGTTTTCTCGATATGTGCAGTTGTGTATCTTACAATTAACGCGAGGGTGCTTTCCCAAAAAGTGCACCCTCATATCAAAAGTTTGGAATTTAACTGGTGGCTATCATCTGAATTGCAGATTCATTAATTTTCTGAGATTAAGATTTGGTCACTTACTCATTTTCCCGTGGCATCGATTTAAAATTTGACAACACACTCGCTTGAATGTACAGGGGTCACAAACTTCTCATTGGTTTCAATGGAGGGTATTTAAATGACAGTAAATAACCTACGTTTTAAAAACCACAATACCATGCAAAGTCAATTCTCATCAAGTTTTCATACCAAAACTCTCTTCAACATTTGAATGTTAAAATCACACCATTTCAATCGTCGCATTTATGGGAAATCGCCCTCAGAAGCTCAATTTTAAGTGAAGCAAAATGGCATTTTCAAGAAAACGAAAGGCCATGGTTGAGAGTGAAGTTGCATAGAATGATTCCTAATACCCAAAACATGGGTAGTGCCACAAAGTAAGCCATTGCATACACTGGAATGGTTTCTCTGCTAGGGCTGTACACAGGATTTATTTATTTTTTGTTGGGGGGTGCAGGACTTTTTGTTGTTGTTGAAAAAGTGCACTTCCAACCACCCTCCCATCCCCACCACCACCTGCCTACAGGCCTGTTCTCTGCTGTGTGAATGCGAGTGTGTTGGGTCAAATGCAGGGTTAAATGATATTCCCTGCAAAACAACTGAGACAACTGATAGGGCTGTTATAAATCCATGGTTTGATCCAACATGGATTATGCAAGCTCAGCATGGTGTGGAGCAACACCCAAGCATGGGAGCATGGTGTGGAGCTTCACTATCCAAACTATAGATGCAATCCAGAGACGTGCCATTTCCATCATTGGTATCCCCGAGAGTGAGCTCGCCACTCATCACATCCAACCACTTAGTCACTGCATGTTTTATGGACAAGCACCAGATCTCCTCAGCAAGCTGCTACCAGAGCTGCTTTCAGTTGATCCTCGCCTTAGGCGCTCAATCAGGTCTCGTGACCTTGCTGTGAAAGTCCCAAGGTCCAACTTGACCTCCACAGAAGATCATTTATCCTATTCTCTGTAGGGCTTAATGGAAAATCCTTCCTGCTCAAGGAGCATCAAAGCAGGACTTGTAGAGTTTCAAAGGGAGGTTAATCACTATCTTGGCTGCCAATCTGTCCAGCGTTACTAATTAGATAACTGCTTGTTACTGCCTAGATTGTCAACATTGTACCCTCCTGGGATACCTCTTGGTTATTTTCACTTTGTTCAGATGAGATGAATATGAGTATGTCTACTCAAGTTGGACAGGATGTGAAAACATTTACCACAATGAGAACACATGAATGGTTTTTCCACCGGTAGTCTCTTATGGAGTAGAATATGCACGGTAGGTTTGCTTTACTGTGAAACCACTTTATCACAGTGCGTGCACTTGAATGGTTTGTTACCACTATGAATACGATATGTCTAGTCAAGTGAGTTGCCGTTGTGTTGAAACATTTTCCACAGTGCGTACATTGGTGGAATGGTTTTTCCCAGTGTGAAACGAGTTGTTGTCGGCCACCCCAATCTAGATTGTTCATGAAAACAGTTATTGCAATGGGTACACTGAAAAGGTTTTTCACCAGTGGGACTGCGACGTGTCTCGTCTGTGGTCAGTGAGTTTCCCTTTAGATAAATAACATTACCACACAAAATACATTTGAATGGTCTCTCTCCTGTGTGGATACGAGTGTGCATAGTCAAGTTTGGTTTTTGTGAGAAACATTTGCCACATAGAGTACACTGATATGGTTTGTCTCCTGTGTGAATTCGAGTGTGTATGGTCAACTGATGTTTCTTTGGAAAGCATTTGCCACATTGGGTGCACAGGAAAGGTTTACTTTCATTGTTACCCTTTTTTCATTTTCTTGTGACCATATGATGTCTTGTTTGTGACGGATCGCCACAAGGAATAGCACAGAAAATAATAAATCACCAGGTTTATCAATATGATTGTTGGGTTTGTTTTATTAATCTAATTCGAGCTGCCCAATTTTGCCTGTAGTTTAGTGATGGTTAGATGGATCATTTTGTTTATTTGGTTTCCTCCATCTTGATGATATCCATTGACTATTGTGTTGCACCTGTCTGGACCACAACTGTTGTTTTTGAGTATGTCTTTTAAAAAAACCGGTCAAAGGAATCCCATTGTCGTGAGCAGTACAAGACGCGAAAAGTTTTTCAGAAGTATCTTGCACCACATTTCTAAAATCGGGTTTGCACAATGGTTCCTGAAATAATGGAATCACATGTAAAATATACAGCCGTAAACTTTCATCATCCCCCCTGCAAGATGCAGTCTGGAACTGACCTCAGCTGACCTTTGACTTTGGTGTCCCTGACCTTTGACATCATCCACATGAAGGAACCCCCTTTTGCACATTAAACCCCAAGTCTTGTTTAAATCGGACTTAACTTTTCGAAGACCTGAAAAATACACACCTAACGCAAACTGAACACACATACAACATGGAAATGTAACCAAAACCTAACCAAACTGGAACGCACATACCTGGAAACCTAACCGAAATCTAACCAAACTGAACACAACACATCTCATGCATGTTTTAATCGGCAATATCCCCCTACTGCTTTTCAAGCCCAGGGGGATATAATAACCCAATAATAAGGCTATTTTGCAAGATAACGAAGAGATTGGATTTTTAGATATTTAACTTGGGCATTCAGCATGAAAAACTCTTCCCGCTTTAATAGGAAATATCTTTTTTGATAAAAATAGCAAGTTTAATTTAGCATATTCTTGTACAATTTTCTCAATGTTCTGTTCCTGGTCGCATAAAAGTATAGTTACAGTATACCCTTTTCAAACGTTACTTCAAAAAGTACAAAAAGCACTTTTTTTGAAAAACGCCCCCAATTTTCAAAAAAATGTTGAAATTTTTGCATCAGTTAGTTTGTTATTGGCTAATATAATTAATAGAGGTGGCTATAGAGGGTCATATTTGGGTCTAGTTTCAGATCACTTCGAATCCGAGGCTACAATGATGACTTCAATGAGATGCTTATCCCATTTTCGAAGAAAAAAAATTAGAAAGTGCAAAAACCAGGTGCCCCACAACAAAAAATCCAAGATGGGCCGCCAAATTGGCCAAAATCATGTTTTATGGACCATAACTGATTAGCTTTTGTTTAAATCAACTTCATTTTTGTGTCAAAACCCATGTTTTGGCATGCAGGGAAATCATTCTATGCAACTTCCATCGCACACAACTTTCTGTTTTCTCGATATTGCAGTTTGAGCTTAAAATTGGACTTGCGAGGGTGCTTCCCAAAAAGTGCACAATCATATCAAAAGTTTTGAATTTTAACTGGTGGGCTATCATCTGACTTGCAGATTCATATTTTTTCTGAGATTAGAAGATGTTAACACTTACCATTTTCCCGTGGTCTCGATTTAAAATTGACAAAAACACTCTCATAGGAAATGTACAGGGGTCCAACAACTTTCTTACAGGGGGTTTTCAAGGATGGTATTTGTATGACATGAAATAACCTACAGTTTTAAACACAAAACCATGCAAGTCAATTCTACAGCAATGTCATAATCAAACTCTCTTCAAACTTCAACATTTTGATGTTACAATCAAAATCAACCATTTCAATCGGATGCGCATTTATGGGAAAGCGGCCCTCAGAGCTCAATTTTAAATAGCAAAAAGGCATTTTCAAGAAAACGAAAGGTATGGTGAGATGAAAGTTGCATGATGATTCCTAATCCCCCAAAACATGGGTATGCCACCAAAATTAAGCAAATTAACAAAAAATAATTCAGTTATGGTCAAAATCAAATTTTTGACAATTTCGGCGGCCATTTTGTGGATTTTTTGAAACATTGACCTTC
>JAMKCH010013296.1:0-25190 GCA_023653785.1 Ophioderma brevispina | reverse complement strand
TTAAGTGCTCTTATTAGGTTCAATTAGAACTCACTTTAAACATCAATATCTAGGAATCCACCCTCAGCAACTTCAAAGGTTAGTGCCATTTTGGTTCCTGATACAACTCTGTCGTGGAAGCATTCCTCAGCTGAGCATCCATAGCTAGAAATCGTCCACTAACAGCACTAAAGAAAGACATAAAACTGATACACAGTATAAAACAAGTAAATTTCTTGAAACACCCCTTGTTTTTATCGATAATTTGCAACAATACGTTGTCACTGTGCGCCACGTAAGCCTACCGATCAGCATGTATTTCGTGCATCGAGAATGCCGAGTAACATTTTACACGGGGCTTAGCTTTCGCAAGCCACCAGCTCTTGCTAGACGTCCCATTCTCACCGTCGTATTGAATCTGCTCCATATGTGAATGATAAGGGGCTAAAAATAGATACAACAACCCCCGGGACACAACTCTTGGACACAACCCCCAGTTTTCGGGCGGATTGTCGCACAGTCGCAGTTTACCAAAATTGGAGATTTGATTTTTCTGTTCATTGATTTTTGTTCTAATCCCATTAAAGTGCTTGTCCGATTTAAGTTATTGTTTCTCAACTTTATAAGCCTGTCACTTGCACATACACCCCATCAAGTACCGTGGTAACACTCCTTGCGGGTTTGACGGTAGACGCAATAATGCAGTTGCAAGCCCTATTCAATACTGTGCTAATATTGATGGTTAACCACTAAAACGGTGGGTTTTTTGTTATATCTTGGAATGAAAATGGATGTGGGCGGGCTTTTCAAATTCCGGACAACAATGAGAAAAATACAGCCTTATCTGATATCAAAGTCTATATAGGCCTAATACTTCCGTCAATCAAGGGGTCCCAAAGACGATCGGAACACGCACCTTTAAGAGCAAAGAGACGTATCTTCTTCGATTGTAATTAGGCTATTATCAGAACCTCCCTTCTTTTATCGATAACTTATTGAGTTTTTTCCCCTTTGGACCCGTCAACGGAGATATTCCCATATTCTGGGCCCATTTGAAATCAAGTACGCTTGATTACAATCGATCGTAAATCTTTGTGAAACGGGGCCCTGTTGTCCCGGCCAGGTGTCCCCAAAATCTGCACGTCGATTTTTTGCACTAATGTACAGTTTTTTCTATCAAATAATCCCCATGTGAAAGGATGCTGAACTTCATTTCTTGGCACAAAAAAGGTGAAATTTCTAATTTACTGAACAATACTAAATTTAGCCTATGATTTATAGCTTATTTATTTGAAAAACATTATATGTTTAAATTAAGCAGATCAAAATTGCCCGTTTTCACTTTCAAGTGCATTTCTGGTGAGCCAAATACAAGGTAAGAAATCTATTGGGGGCCTTGAAATTACTACATAATTTCTGATAAAATATGGAGGCTCCCAAATCTCTTGCGGGCATTTGCTGCCGTGGAATGTACGCGCGTAATTTGAATAAACCGATACTTTCCGACAAATCTTCTCGCACAATGCCCGCATATAATGTCTATCCCCGGTACAATAATGGTCAATTACCCGTAATCTCTGAGAATTTACGGTACTTTGCCATACCATCAAAGTTTCCCGCGCGTAGTTTTTCTTCCCGCAATAGATGGACTGCATAATCACTCAGTTGTGTATGTTTCATAGTAGGCCGATGGGTTGAATCTATAGTGAATATGCAATGCCTTACATCCCCAAGCACGGCCAATCAATTTGTGCGGGGGGGGGGGGGGGGGGGTGGGGAAAAAACAAAAAAAAAAAACCACTCGAGAGTACACTTTGACCCAATCATAATGTTTGCCATTTTCATTGCATAGGTAGGACTATGAATCATCTCCCGAATTTTGGGTCGGATACATTGTGTCATATATAGTGTTTTCATAAAATAAGACCCCAATAATTTCTCACACAGTTTATTTGCTTACATTTCAATGTAAGATATATAGGCTGAAGTTATTTGCTTAGAGGTAGGAAGGGCCTAAATTAGAATGTACAATATTTTGTAGGCCATACCACAGAAGTACTTCTCAGCTTTCATTCTTTTCACAATGGACATATTTTAAGCTTTTAGCTACATTGTGCAAAAGTAGCATTTTCACATTTTTAGGGACACCCGTTAGCTCCTGTTTGATGACATCTCTCATTGCACCTTTAAAGGTCTATTCGGATCCTTGTTTATTTTCAAATAGATACGCCGTACAGGTATTTCCCAAATTTCAGTTGATTTGAGGGTGGCGGTTTTTGATGTTATAGCAAATGGTTTGAGCTTGTTTGTATCATCACGTGCCCCATGTGCTACTGTGTTGTAATTTCCTGTCCGTTTAGGCCCAGGGACGGACCGAAAATACAAATCAACAGAATTGCATGCAGAGTAGATCGAATTTGCACGTAAGATATTGAGCACACAGCGTTCATTCAGACTTCAGATGAATCAAACAATCTCAACTTTTTTTTGGTAAGTCGGGGGGGGGGCGAGACTTTAATGTGGATCATCACTAACAGCCATCAATTTCGAAACCAGAGATTGATATATCCTCCACGAAACTAAAAATTCACGCCTCTTCATCAGTATAGTGTCGACTTTTGTTTTGCTCCTTTTCATTATTTTGTTTTGTTTTATCGGTTTTTGTGTGTTTTGTGTTTTGTTTTGTTTTACCATAGGCCACCCGAGTAAAAATGCAAGCTTTTACAATCTCTCGGTTAAAATGTTGAATGCGTTCTGTTTCGTTGGACTGTACGTGAAGTAGCTCTGGACAAGGAGTCTACGACAGGCATTTTGTGAAACGGGAGTGCACCAGCCCTGTTAAAATGTGTTTCTCGTTTCGCGAAAAAGAAGTTAGCAGGCAGAAACACAGGACAAGGAGGAAGAAGAGGACATACTGTTTCCTTACGACATAACGTACATGATTTCATCTAGATTTTATCCTTTCTACTTGTTACACTTTTAAAAGGTGACTATACAAGTCACGTTATTGGGTATGTGGTGACAGGGTAAGGGGATGTAGAAGCGTTGTGTGTGTCAGTGTGTATGATGCGACAGAGGGGTTGTAAATCATGATGAAATTACATTTTGTCATGCCTGTGGAATTCAAACAACCCCGGGCTTGCGAAAATGCAGTGATGAGCCTGATGAGACGGTTACCTAGGTCAACGCAGTTTCATAAAAGGGCTAAGCCAGTGTCATTACTCATTACATGTTATGTAATGAGAAGCCTATAAGTCGAAGACCACTCTAGTAACAGTACATTCCATTGTTGAATTGATAAATTCATGCTAGCGGAAATCAAGGCAACCCGCCGATTGGGTGGCGTCCTTACCACCTCATTCAGCGGTGAACATTGGCAGCAGACGACAAGAAGCCGTTAAGACAGCCGGCAGCTATAAATTTCGAAAATTCAAGTAGTGTTCAATTGCGATATTTCATTGAAAAGTTGGTTAGTATAGCATTAAAAACTGCTTAATATGTATCTAAAATTATTCGAATCCTACACAGAGAGACGTGCCACAGGTCCATCCGAAGGTTTTCTATTTCACAATCGGAGGGTGTGAAAGGACTCGATGTCTGTGTCGAAGAGATGGCCGAAAAAGTACTAAAGACTTGCATTGAATCGGCAGTTTTATTGCTCTCGAAATGTGTGAAAATATGACGTCCGAGACGAATGGTATGCGAATGGTATTTCCTAGAGGTAACATTATTCTACCAGTATATGTTCATGATCTGCTTCAAAAGCAATCCGAACTGGTCCTCACAACGTTTTTTGTTTGGCGTCCATGTCGATGTGCTGTACGGGTTGTTTAAATAAAAGGACGTCGGGTGCTTTTAACCTCGTGTGAAATTTCTGGCAACCGATGTTCACACGGAGCGACCGCAGCCGCCTGTTGGGCGGAACGTGAAGTTTGGTGCCCTGAATACGTGCTTGGCACAAGTGACCACGATGTCGATTGAAACAAAATACTGACGGCATCTGATATATAGCTTATATATGTTAGCGAGCCATTCTCAGATATTTAGGCTACAACTGATTTTTCTAAACCCGACAGAAAAAATTTTAAGTTGCCTCATTGGCGGGAAACAGGTTGAACAAAAGTCAGATGATTTTTTATAGGCCTAGAGGCTAGTATAAATTAGAAAAATGGTGGTGTGTGTGTGTAGATATATGTATGCGTGTGGTGTGGTAGGTATGTGGTGTGTGTATGTGTGTGTATAATGTGTAGTGTGGGTGTGGTGTGTGTGCGGGGTGTGTTGTGTGTAATTAATCATAAATCATAGGATAACACGGTGATTTCTTTCCTCTTTCCCCATCAAAAACTGAGACGACTATTTTAATAGATGAGAGGGGCCGGACTCCCTCCGCCGCCAAAAACTTCCAGTACTAAATAAATTCGAGAGAACTTCCGAAAAAGCAACACTACTTCATCTACTTTTAACCCCCACCAAGCCCTTTTCAAGACCCCTGCCCCCCCCCGGCCCCCCCCCCCTAGGCGAGACCCACCAGCCCTTTCACTGCGGTGGTAGTCCGTGTACTTCTAGCTTTTGGCTGCCGTTGGCGGCAGAAAACCCTGACATATCTCAACCAGCCTCGTGTTTTGTCATTTGAATTTTGTGTGCTGTTGTAGAAAATCTAAAAATGTCGCGGAGCTGAATAAAAGGTTGACGTATATCAGAAGGAAAATGGGGACAACGCCATTTTAATTCCACATGCTTGGTGGTGGACACGGCAAGAAGATTAACCTTGATCACTCCCCTCGGCCCCCGCTCATAAATTGGTGGCAGCGGAATCATTGGGGGCCGAGGGGAGTGATCAAGATTAACGTATTGCAGTATTCCACTTGCTTGCGCAATGAATCATATGTTTGCATTTACACTGACGCTGGTTCCTTGCGACGAGAGTGTCTCACACTGAGCCATAGCCGAAACCCAAGGCACAGGGCACCAGCGTACTTTACAGCATACTGTTGGTAGTAGTTACCGCAAACAACCGCCCAAGCCCATGAAAGTCCGTATGGATAAATTACAAACCACCGAAAATTACACTCTTTCGTTGAGTTCCCGCAGGCATCATCGAATATACAATGATCCATAGACAGTAAGAACATCGTCAGGCATTGAGTTTTGGGAGATAGTTAAACAATGCAAAAGAGCATAATAAAAGATTTTTTCCTTTTCCCAAAATGGCGTCACGATCGCGTTGCCACGTGGTCCGCTTTGTGGTCGTTGCTAAGACACGCGTGACCTGTTTAACACGGGAAGTAGTAATCACCACGTCCGAGTTCTACTATTGTTTGCACAATGAATTGTGACCTCAGCGAGTCGAGAAACATTATGCTTGCTCAATGGTCCGACACTCGTTCGTTTTTGTTATCTGTTACCAGCGAAAAAATGGCATGTCCGGCAGATTTTAATCTACACTGGGAGAGCCCAGCGGCTTGTTACACATGGCAAACATCGATACACATTTGTGACAGCAAGTAGGTGAAAAATTATACGAGTTGGCAACTCGCACTCACAAAATGCCAAATGGGTAGGGGAGGTAGCAACACTTCTGCTTCCTGTTTTTACTGGCGGCAACTTTGAAATGTAAGTAGAGGCTTGAGTTTCCAAAATCTTTTTCTTTCAAAAATCGTTCTTCTAATCTGGGAGATGTGGTTGACATGTATTAACAGGGATAGTAATATCTATCAAGGGAACACCAATTTGTTATTTTATGAAATTAATTTGAAAATTTTGAGTTATTCTATTCATGCATTATTTTATTACACAGATCGAATCTGTGGTAGAGTGTTACTCTCTACCCACAGACGCCAGGTAATTGATTGCGTTTAACGCGTGTTTACTTTTGCCTTATTTACAAATTTTATCGTGTTCTAAAACCCTGTCAGATTCAGTTATTCATTTGTTAGCCCCAAATGCATGGTTACACCCATCAAATGTGTGGTTTCGGCTTGCCCAGCGGCAACCCTCTACCACACACAAACAGTGATAGACATTGACTTCAACCATGTTTGATTACACTCGGGACCTTGAAATGTTACCTTGAATATATCACTAAATAGCTACCATTCCCATACAAACTTTGTGTAGATGTAATTCTTAGCATATTCAGGGTACATGAATTCTTACATTGTCCAATTTCAAGTTGTTAACGTGAAGGACCAAAAACGGAGTAATATCCTGAGTGAAAGTGTTAACTCTCGTGCAAGCCAACGAAATACATGTGATGACATGCACTTTGACCCCTGTAGAGTAAACAAGTTGGCAAGCTATTTTCGCGATAATTATTTTTGCGATTTTTAAGATTGTGAACGTTTTTTTTTTATGTGGGTAATATTTCTTTGGCAACAGAAAATAATAACCTTATGAATCAAAACACTTTCGCAATTTTTAAAACTTTTTCCTTTTTTAATTTCTTAATTTGAAATACTATAAAAAAAGTTGCAACAATAAAAAGTGCAACATTTTCCCTTACAGTATGTGACTGTGTGTACAAGTGTTTACTTTCTTTATTCCGCTGAAAAGTAGTTCTTCTTTTAATAGTATGTAGAGGTTATTAATCAATGGAAAAAACAGTATTGCAATGGTTATTTTAAAAAATTGAGTTCCTAATAAAGCAATTTATAGTCTTTTTCATTTGAAAACCCACCGAGAATGAGAAGTTAAAACTGTTACGCGTATAAAATTTTGACATTGGTGTTTCGGCTCCAAAGAGGTCACGAATCTATCTGACCTCAGGTCAGCATGCCGTTAATTGTCAACAAACAAAATCTTTGTGTAGCACAAGAATAATTTGATCTTTTTCACCTTTTTCGATGTTCTTTTTAATTCAAGCTGGCATCTTGTTATAAAACTGTCCGGTAAGTGTGAATTTGCATAGTCAGTGGACATTTTTGTAATTGTAAGTGGAGGAAAAGGGAATATTAAACATGTCAACAAGACTCGCGTAAACACGGTGAAGAATGATTCAATGAGAGGGATTTCTGTGGTAGTGGGTTATATCCCACTATCACAGATTCGATCTGTGTAATTCATGATTAACATGTTCATGAAACTAATTACACATACCAATGTTGATGTAAATCTCCATAAACGGCAAAATTTTCGATGATTTTCCAAACATATTTAGTACACCGGCGAGTTGTCAAACTTCACGTGTATAAATAATATCAAGGACGTATAAGGTCATGTCAAACTCATTTTTACACAAGGGAGACTAATCCAGTTTTCATGTTGCACCATATCCCGAAATTCATCATGTTCCGTTACCAACAAACGGATAGCAACTTCGCCAACATTTTTTTTTTTTTTTAAAAAAAGTTTCGCGAGGATTATTTCAAGGCCAACGGGATACTACCCGCAGACCAGTGAACTCGTGTAAATCAATGGCTCTAACGAAATGGCTGCTTCATCAAACTCTACGCAGAATAAAAAATAATTCTTATCTATTATTAACAATCATTTTTAAATTGAAAATAAGAAACTTGAATGGCGTATAACCATTTGCAAATTTTCACGGGCCTTTTCTGATGGTAACACTTCTCTTTTCACCAATTTGATGAAGTGTAAGTGGAGTAATGATTCCCAATAGAGAATGTTAAAATGACCTCGGGTCATTTGTGTGAAAGCATGTTTTTCAACAAACATTCAGACTCTGTGTAGTGAAACGAACCAGTTTTTTTCTTTTTTTTCAATTACGAGCTTTCAATTTTTGAAATCTTCGTGATGTTTTGGAAGTTAACAATTGTGTGTATGTGATTTGGTAATAATGACACTACTTTGAAAAAGGGAAATAAGTCCATCAACCAGATAAAATCAGGTATGTAATTTTGTATGTAAAATGCTTTAAACGCAATGCAATTACCTATCGTCTGTGTAAGAGGGTAATATCCCACTGACACAGATTCGATCTGTGTATTATTTATAGGAGTCATGACATTGTAACTTGTACGAATCGTTGACGTCATACTTGGTACTTGAATTGTAGTTGCAGCTCGTTGAGCTAAACTAGGATGTATACACTGATCGGTGAATACAGTGATCTTCTTCAGATAAACTTCAGATTTACGTTTTCAAATATTGATTTTCATGTCCCAAAAATGTCTTCTTGAGTTGTACATTGCCATATTGAGCTTTTTTCTGTTCATTTCATATCAGTACATGCTGATAAAATACAACAGCACATGAAATGTTAACCCTAACCCGTCTGAGCTGGAATTAGCAGCAATTTTTATCTTTTCATCAGAATTTTTGACTGCTCAGATGTAACGATTACAAAAAAAAAAAAAAAAAAAAATGGGTTGACCGGGGGGGTTGACATTTCTGTTAATTGCCCTTGGGACATTTACCCTTGAGAGACCCACTGTGCTAATGGTTGGAGATTTACCCTCGGAGATAAAAAGACCCCAAAATAAAAAAATCCATTTACTTTTTATTTTAAATTAAATTTTTTATATTTTATTTTTTCTTTAAATGCAAAACTGCTGCGTGCTATATATACCCTTGGCCTTGCAAGACCTCTTTGCGTTTTTTACTGCCACAGGACAGGGGGGTGTAAACGTTCGATTTCCCACCGGAGGGCTACTTCCTCAGGATTACCACGGGTTCTACATGTACATTGTATGCAAGTTGATGAAACAATTGTTTGGCATAAAATCACTATTTCTTAATCTAGAATAATGATCACCCCTAAATATGAATTACAAATCCTGTTGTTTTGCCTAAGAATACAATTGAATTATTTGGTCAAATTTTCTGAACGTCCCTAACAGGTTCTCAATAGGCGGCCCACACGGGCCATGTCCGGCCCACCAACCATTGATTTTTGGCCCTCTACTTGCTCAAATAAAGGGAATATATGAAATTCAGGTGTATTTGGCCCTCACATAGGGAACTTCTCTTAAGGCCCTTCAGCTAATATAATTGATAATCCCTGTACTAGGACTTTAACCCTTCAGGAGATCTAAAATTTCCATTTGCTGCTAACTGCTGGTCAGAAGGGTTTACCTTTTGAGAGGCATGTCAGCCATTTTCCCCTTTTCCCATGGGAATTGGATTGATTTGGCTTCTACCAAAGGTTTATCTTTCTAGCAGTAGCAAACAGGGTTTTATCTCCAGTTTTGAATGGGGGGAGGGGGCAACATTCCTGGGAAATGGTCCACGGGGTGGGGGATATTTCTAGTCCTGCTGAGCATGACGACTCCTCATAAATGTGCAATTATCATAATGCCATTAACTTAATCAATGGAGGAGTCATGCCAAAATAGTGTGTAACTGATATGACAAAATTTATGTCTCACATTCTCCATTAATTTTCACGCTTCATGTGAAATAAATATTAGCTTGAAAGTATTCCTTAGAGTGTTATCAACAACAGGATAGTCGTAAATATCTTCATCAACTTTTTATGAAGTGAAATTTAATGAAATTTCAAGACTTGTACCTAAGATTCTGACCGGTGACTAAGTCCTGATTTTGTATTGCCAGGTGTTTAATGAAGCTTTAGCTTGTATTTACAATTGGATATTACTGGTGCTAAAGGTAGAAGAGTGTTTAACGAAAGCACCGGTGTTATATGAAAATTGGAGGTGACATGTTGTCAGTGGTCGAAATTTGAAGGCTACACAAAAATGTCACAGCTGATACACATAATGTTTTGGGACTTCACATATAGACTGTTAAAGGCATACTGTAAAGAAACGTCATGTGAAGTCCCAATTATTGGGACTAGGGATATTTCAGGAACTTTTGATATCAGATTAGAGGCCATATTTTTCTCATTGTCTTCCTGAAATTTCAGCTTTGAAATCCATTTCTTTCCAGAGTTATTGACAAAAAAACCCCTCATTTTAGCGGTTAACTGCAAGTTTGTGTTCTTTCTTCCTGAAATGAATGACGCATTGTGGTGTGCACATGCAAGTCCCAAGGACGACAGGAAAATCATTACGCGTGCAATATATACAGGTGCAGGTAAAAAAAAATGAAGATGAGAAGCTCCTACTGTTTGAAGATCCCCAAGGTAGACTTGAAGCTGTTGAGGGATGGATACGCAGCTGGGTCAATTGGAAGGCTCGTTCCAGCCCTGATGTGCGAGGGGAAGCGAGGAGCTGCTGCAAACAGTGGAGGCTTAGAGTGGGGAATGAGAATAACCTGGAAGAATGACTCTGGTAGGTGCAGGTGGGATAAGATAGTTTTTCCATTTGTATCGACCAGGATTGTTGTGATACACTTGAACATTCATCATGGACGGCAGTTGCAGCGTTCTGTCTGCCATGGTAGGACCACTTTAATGTGTTAAAAACAAAACAAAAATGGCCCGCACAAAAAATAATTGGTGTTTTGGGTTTCCGACACCCCACCCCCCCCCGACTCAGGAAATTTTGCAGGGTACTCTGACAGAAGAAGAAAATTAAAACCAGCATGTGTTTTACCATTAAAGCATAATTTTTAAACCCAATATATTATCAATACTGTAAAGCCGTTTTAAAATTTGTGATGGTGCGTAGATAATTTTATGCATTGTGATTGCTGGATTATTGTTCGGCAAAAATTTGAAACTGTTTGTTATGTGACATAGGCCCTATTGTTTTTGTTCCTATAAAAAAAAAAAATTATAGATAGGAAACCAATTAACTTCAAAAATTTGTGCTCAAAAGATTTTTCCGACGACCCAACTTCTTGGGTGGCATGAACCGAAACAGACATTTTTTTTGTGCCAGCCTCATCATCTGCTGACACTGCTGGAACGCTGGTAATCACCAACTACAAATCGGGCAGCATTAAGGTTGAAAACTGGTTACAAATTCCCAAGGTTCTCTCTTGGGGCGGGGACGGTACCTGCAGAAGAAGCAAATTCAACAGATGGACGGATGAACATTGTGTAGGCAGCTTCCTTTAACTTTTGGCTACAGTAGCCGAGGTTGTGACAGGAAGCTCTTGGTTCCATTGGCTATTTGGTGTAAACATCGATATGGGATTGAAGTTGAGCTTAGTATCCAGATGGACTCCAAGGTACTTGGCGGAGCTGACCTCTTCCAAGACTTGACCATGAACAGTGTATACAGATTGAATAGGCTTCCTCTTGTTGATAATTTGAAGGACCTGGCACTTGCTGGCATTGAACCTCGTCAGCAAATTCCCAGTCTTGGAGAGCATCAAGGTCTTTCTGGAGTTTCTCAGAATCAGCAGTGGAAGAGATCTGGTGGTTAACTATGACAGCTTTTGATGTCATCAGCGAACAATCTAGTAGTGGCAAATGTTACACACTGAGGGAGATTGTTGATGTAGATCAGAAAAAAGTAGAGGGCTTAATACACTGCCTCGAAGGATGCCAAATGTAGCCTTAGACTTCAAACTCTTCTGACAATCGACAAGTACGACCTGGATTCTGGAATGAGAAAAGTCGCTGATCCACTGGAAGGTATGAATGCCATATTGCTTGATTTTCAACAGAAGATGGCGGTGGGACACTTTGTCAAAAGCTTTTTCGTAGACCAAGAGGATGACATCTGTTTGGGGTTTGTTATCAAGACTTTTGGCCAGGTCATCTAGGTGACAATCAGTTGAGTATCTCAAGAACGACCTTTCCTGAACCCATGTTGGGCATCTGACAGAATCTTGTTGTCATCCACGTGGCATATGATGGCACAGTGTATGATATGTTCACATATGATGTGAAAAAAAAAAAAAAAAAAAATGGACTCCAAGGTACTTGGCGGAGCTGACCTCTTCCAAGACTTGACCATGAACAGTGTATACAGATTGAATAGGCTTCCTCTTGTTGATAATTTGAAGGACCTGGCACTTGCTGGCATTGAACCTCGTCAGCAAATTCCCAGTCTTGGAGAGCATCAAGGTCTTTCTGGAGTTTCTCAGAATCAGCAGTGGAAGAGATCTGGTGGTTAACTATGACAGCTTTTGATGTCATCAGCGAACAATCTAGTAGTGGCAAATGTTACACACTGATTCGTAGACCAAGAGGATGACATCTGTTTGGGGTTTGTTATCAAGACTTTTGGCCAGGTCATCTAGGTGACAATCAGTTGAGTATCTCAAGAACGACCTTTCCTGAACCCATGTTGGGCATCTGACAGAATCTTGTTGTCATCCACGTGGCATATGATGGCACAGTGTATGATATGTTCACATATGATGTGCACAAACTGGGAGATGGGACGGTAGTTGGCAGGAGAAGAGCAGCTCCCGCGATACTTGGCGGTGTATACAACTGTCAGGCTCTCATAGCAAGTAGAGAACATGATTGATATACAAAAATTGGAACAGGCACCATTAAAGTGAACCAGTTTTCTTCAAATTGCCAAGAGAATTTATCAGATAAGATGATGTGACATTGTGTTTTGTTTTTCAGATGGGTGAGCCAGGTGAGCAGCCTGACCTGTTGGCTGCTGCTCTCAGTCAGAGTGGCTTCTCTCTGGATGATATCTTGAATCCAGACTTGGATAATGACCAGGACAACGTACCAGTTACTGACCCAGGAAGCCTATTGGCACAGGTAGGATAAGTGTAGCTGTTTATTGATATCCAATAGGACTGTCAATGCGTACGGCGGTCCGGTAATTAAGTACGTATATCCTGTTTTCTAGAAATTTAAAAAAAAATTGGCGTCAGCGTTGAAAATTCTCAAGACTTGAATACTACCCAAGGCATTGTGGGAAAACAGGATGTGGCCCGTAGCGACTGCGTGGTGTACACCGAAGTACATGACAAAAACGTTCAATTTTCCTCGAGGTTCTATAGGTTCAGACCCAATTACGATACATCTCCAAAACAAACCATAGTAACGGACTCCTCTAATGGTATGCAAAAATCTCCATGAACCCCTTCGTTTTCCGGAGATATTCGAGATTTAGTTTCATTTGCATGCATCGCTATGAACTCTAGACTGATAACATTTGTCTCTCACGCAGTACTAATTTAGATAATTTTTTCGAAGTCTGTAACACAGACTACACCTTTTCCGGACGCGCCGTAGTCAATGCGTTTGATCTCATATCAACGTTAGAATAATACCTTCAGAAATACTTGGCCACATTACCGAATTTGCCCAAGAAAAGTCCGAATTAGAGAATAAAAGGCTGATTTGGGAACCGGTAACTCTCTTTACGCGACGAATTGAACCCAAGGCGATACCATTATTTTAAGTGGAAGAACGAGGCCGGAGGCCCGAGTTCTTCCACGCGCCAAAATAATGGTTTTCGCCGGTTTCAATTCATCGTAAAAGAGTACCGGTTTCCAAATCATACCTTTAGTTCAATCATTTTAAACAGCTTTATCATTTAACGTCATCTTTAACCCCATTTGTCAATGCTTTAACGGCTTTATACAACAAGAAAGGACTCCCATCACCCAGTTAAAACAATCGAACAACCCGCTGAACACAACGATCATACGCAACGTTGGCAGGCAGCAGCTCGAAAGTAGCTAAATGCAGTATGACGCAAGTTCTTCAACCTAAACATAACTTCAATAAACGCATCGTGTACTCTACCTGGGTTCAATTAAACGGAATTGAACCCGGGCATCAGCCAAGGAAATTGCTTACATTTTCACAGCTCGTTAAGAATACTCTGTTACCAACAAAACTACCTAAATGTTGTGTTGTCTAAAAAGGAACAAAAGGGGAAAGGTTGAATGCCCTATGAGTGAGGGCTGGGCATTTACCCTCAGGAGAGATTGCAAAAATAGGAGGCTTGTGAGTGCCTGCGGACATTTTCCTCACCTCAAGTCATGATTGCTTGCCTATGGGGCATTCATGGTGTTTGAAAGGAATGGTGTTAGTGGTAAATGCCCAGCAGGCAATACATGCACGGAGTTGGCCTATTCTTTTTGCTGAGCATTTCCCATGTATGAGTACTTGCGTCCATTTGTGATAATAATAGAGGCAAATGCTAAAATTAAAGACGTACTGCTATTTTAGTGACCTAGCAGTGAAAATATGTGTTCAATGCTCAGATTATGATTTGTTATAGGTAACACTTAAAGTTGACCTGGTTGTATTAATTTGTTTTTCAGGCTATGGCTCAAAGTGGAGTAGCCAAAGAGCCAGACCCATTGCTGGAACTCCTGAAACCTACACCAAGTACCCCAACAGAATATGTACAAGTACAGTATGGGGCTCTATGATGTGAATATTCCAACAAGATATGAATATGGATGATGAGCATCGAATCGAAAGGAAGCCCGGCCAGTAAATGCATCAGAACGTCTTGGTCTGCTTTCCTTGGCCTTTTTGGTGGAAAGCGTACAAAATCTTAAAAAAATGGATATTCAACCGCCTCTAAATTTGGACCTGTGACTTCATGCCAAGCTTACACTCAACAGCATTTTATTTCATTTTCAGTCAAAGCTGGGTTATATATTAATTGGTGTTCCTCAAAGGAGTTAAAATTATGAACTGTGGTATATCACTACCCCTAATGAAACTGGAATTTTATAATAACATTGTTACCTATTTAAATGCATAATTAGAAACCAAAATAGTATGATGTCAATTGATAAAAATAGTTAAACAGGAGCAATTATAATTCTATATTTTAAAACTGGTGTAAATGTTGAATGTCATGTGATGTTAAAGGTCCATGTTCCGATCGCGACCTCGTCCAGATTTTACCAGAAGTGTCACAATTTTGGCATCGGAAGAAAGAAAGAGGAGAAAGCTTTTTTCTCATTTTTCCTGGAATCTTAGTTAAGATGTTGTGTGTGTATGTTTTTGAGCAAAAATTGCCCATTTTGGTTGACAATTTATTTTACCAGTTTCTCTAGGGAAAATTTACAAATCAGTTTTTAGCTCTCACTTAAAAACCGGTTTTTTTGTTTTGTTTAAAATATCAGTGCAAAACCATTCTATCAAGATGAAAATTTTAGACTTAAAGGTCCAGGAAATGAGTGATAAAAACTACTCCAAATCTTTTAGGGGACATTCCATCCGCTATAACCAGGGCCAGAAAAAAAGAATACGCTACCAGTGACATCTTAGTGAAACTATGATTTCAGTAGTGTCATGACTAGATCACACAGTCACCTGGAATTTCTCTTACTCTCTGAAAAAATCAATAGCACCCCAATTGATCGTCATCACCAACCACATATTGAATGCTTTCCACCCCCTTGTAGACTGACCAAACCACATCAATTCTATTTGCATTCCTGGGACCTTTAAATCGGGTCATCCCCCTTAAACAGTATATTTTTTTTTTTTAAAAAAAAAGAACAATTGAGGAAACATGCCTTTCCTCAAAAGTGAGGTTGAATTTTGAGCAAACGAATCAGTGCAACCTATTTATAGCTGTATTCAGCTCACAGGGTAATTGTCGCTTGCCATACGATTTACCGCCATCTTAAATTTCAGTTTTGACTCCACATATATTTCGGCCGTAAAAAAAATATCCAGGGGGGTGCAGGCCATTTGTTAAGTAGTCAAGAAAGCAGATCGTCGCAGCTCTGTGCAGTGGGTCTAGGCCTGGTTGAGCATGGAGGCTCCCTTTTATGCACATATTGCGACGCGATCACCGTTGACCGAATTTGCCTGTCATGTGTTGAGAATTGCAATCAGAAACTGAGAAGTATTTCAAAAACGTTTGAATCCAATTCATCGTGAGTATAATGGTAGGTTACCAGGTTTTACTGCAAAGAAGGGTTTTGAAGTCAATGTTGGAATGTTTTTGGATTGTGCTAACGAATCCCTACCCCCTACGTTCGCTTCAGCTTGTAGTGGTAGACACATTTCGTTTGAGTAGACACATGTCGCTAGTTTTACGTATTTACACCTAAACCGACCGGGTCGCCTTGTTAGGCTCCATGTTGACTCATCATGGCTCATCACCCAACCAACTTCACTGGAAATCACGTGCTGGAAACCCAATAGTGATTCATTAATCAAGAACATGTCAAAACGCCCTAATTGAGTGATAAATTCTCCAAAAACTCCCTATCCAATATGGTGGTGTGTTCTACTAACCATATATGGTGTGTTCCTTACCAATATGGCTTGATTTCAGCCTCATTCAGCAATTCGCAGGGCGGGCTATATTCGCCGTTACTCTAGCTCTTACTCCCCCTGAAGCGCCTATTCCTCATGCAATTCCACATCGTTATCATAAGAGGTTGTACGTAAATCAACGGAAGAGCCACTCCAGCCGTCATCCAATATGAGTTCTAACAGGATTAAAACTGCAATATTATATTGCATCGTGAATGAGAACAAAAAAGTGGATTAATTATAGTTTAACATATATAACATATAACTTCCTTGAAATTTGGCAAAATTATCTTCTAATGTATCATAAAGTAATACTCATTTTCACTGTTTAAAATATCGCGTGCGCAATAAAACAATCATCCAAATTGGCAATTAAGTTATCATTATATCCTTATCCCAACCGGACGAAAAATTGAACATATCATTACCACCGTCAATAAAATGCTACAAAAATACAAACGCTGACTACTATAGTTAAACATATAAAATGTGTAGTGATCGATAGGTGGGAATTATTCCTTGATCTACAAAAAAATAATAATTCTCGCCGTCTAAAAATCTCAACTGAGGAGACGTTTGCGGAATTGCCCAGGGTGGCAGCGTTGCTTCGAAGTTTTCGTGAGAGAGTTTAATTGCACTGTTGCAGTGCGGTCGTTGTTGACAGTACATAAATTGAAGAAAAGCGAAATCCCCCGGGCGAAATCTTGCTGGAGGACCGGTAGAACATGGTTGCTGGGTGCCGCAGAGGTGACTTGGAGCTGACTGCCTGGGCAGGGGTCGATCGATCGTTGGTAAGGTCAGATCCAGAAAAGATCGTTTATTAATTCAATCGGGTGTCCATGTACTGTTTCACGTACTTTACGCCTGGAATTTTACACCTACAGTCTACACATTTTACAACGCTACAACTTAAATCATGATGATTCTTTGCATCCAACCCCTAATCCAAAATTGTCAACGGTTTAAAGAATCCAAACAATTAGTTTTGTGAATTATATTGCATAATGTTCGCAATTTAAATAATTCATTGTCACTATAAAATACTTGGCTTGGAAGCTGGATACTGATGCAACAATGTTTTTTTTTCAATTGATCCGGTGACTCTGTTCATGGTGAACTTGAAATCATATCCGAGGCTATCTGAGGCTTTTGCAAGCTTCCGGCTGAGTGAATAAGATAAATTTCATTTGGGATTGATTTAAAAATCAAATCTCTTCATGCCCACTGCAACGAATTAACTTTTTTCTCTCCTTAAAAATACAGAAAAATAACATGCACATGCCACAAAAAGTGTGACCTGCCATGCTCATCTGGATATTAAAATCGAACCCTGATCATCATCATAATCCCATGTCCCTGACGCGGAGAGGCTGTGCTTATCTCAGATGTATGCAGTGGATAGCACATTTTTCATTTCACCTTTAGGCTCCTGATCATGACTGTCATGACTGAATGTCCCTAGTGAGTAGCATGGGAGTGAGGCATTACCCCAATGTCTTGCTTTTTTTCGGATTTGTACCTTTAACACTGTCTAATCCCTGCTCGTGGCACAAGATTAGCCCCTGAATTGGTTGAATTCCATATTTTATTAAGGAATTAAGCAGCGATAATGCGAGGGAAATCGAAAAAAAATGTGGAAGTGTGTCGTTTTTAAACGTATAAATGGGGTATAGTGTGGTACAATTTCCATATTTTCAAATCTATAACAATCAATGTACATAGTTTCACATGTTAACTTATACAAAGACATACTAAAGATAACGTAAAATATAATTATATCAATTATTTAACTTAATAGTAGTACTTGATCCAGATATTAAATCCAAGATTAAAATTAGTAAAATTCTACCTAGAAAAAGAATCTTGTTATGTAATATTGTCTTATAATCCAATAATACGTTACTCAGAACTGTGATTTATAACAGTTTACAGTAAAATCTTGTCAACCAAACATGCTGCTATGTAATCCTGTAATGTATCCCTTGTGTTTTCTGAGATTGCTCTAAGCAAAACTAGGTCACATTGATAAGTGTAAATACCCATGCACACATGCCCACTGAAGACAATACTATCAGGTCAACTCTCTGACTGTTGGCCATAACAGAGTCACAATTACAACTCCTCCCTCGCTCCATCTGGACCACACCCCTCTCTATCCTTACACCACCACTGTCTACTGAAGACAACGATCAACCCTCAGATGAGCTCTTATTAAATTTGTAGGTTGAATCTTTGCCGTGCCAAGAATCAAAATGAACACTTTTACTATTTACTACGTGATATCTCTCCCATGCGAAAAGATATTACCCCTATTGCATTGCAGCTTTCCAAGGATTTATAACTGCTCACACTGCAGTCCTGCAGCAGTAGAAAACCTACAATAGACACTCATGCTTTTTTTCCACAATGCAAGAGACATTGATATAAAGTGTATAAGATTGTAGTTTTGACATCTTGACCATAAAACTGTCAACCGACCTGACAGTTTATAGTCATTGGATTTATTCTCGACCAATTCAAACATAATCAACGTAAGATGCATTAACTCATAGGAGTAATGCACATTGTAACGCGATGGGCAATTCGTCAAAGCTTGTGCAAACCACTGCTAGCCTGACAGGCGCTTGACACAGGATGTGCGTATGAACTGTCCGGAGAAATAAATCCAAAACTATAAGCCTGTCTTTAATAACCGACCTGCTACTGCCTGGTCTACATTTATTAATTATACTCCCCATTATGGTGAAAGAATGTATGACTTTCTGTGTAGCTTGTATAACAAACTGTAATGCCAGTGGTTTAGCATAAACTAAAACTATCCTACACACACTTATTGCATCAATACCTCTCCCATCACAACACACATACTTCTTCTATTGCAGCTTTCAACGGTTTTTTTTTTTTGCTAAACCACTGCATTACAGTTTGTTCTACCAGCTACAACAGAAAGTCATACATCTTTCACGATAATGGGAGTGTCCCTAATAAATGTATACAGGAGGACAAGCTCGACTCTTGAAACTATGCAAAATTCTCAACTATAACATTTACATAACCCAACCTATAATGGTTACCACCTCATTTGACACTGTAATTAAAGCTGTTTTAACACTTAACCCCCCGTTTTACCTAAGTCCTTTTTTTGTAACCGGTTTACCAGGGGGGGGGGGTGGTTCCGACCCCCCTCGAGAATTTGTTTAATCACCCGATGCTTATGATTTTGATACCAGTGGATAGCTATGGTCCTCCTCTTTCCATGAAACCAAATAAGTACCAACATACCTAGTATGGCTTACAAATTACGTCATCAATTCGGCGAGTCGCAAATGGCATTTCCGTAGAAAATAGGCTAAATCCAATTTTTCGCTAAAAAAAAACGTAGGAATATCGGATTTTCATGCGGTTTTTCAGCTCGAAATGATTGCGATTGCTATTTTTACATAAACAGAGTTTTAGAGCCATACTGTGTCATATTTTTTCAAAATCCACCATAAAATAACCTTGGGTGGCAACCACCCTCCCCCCCCTTAATCCCTTCGCCCTTGACGGATAACCCTAACCCCGCGAGTATGTGCTACCTTCATATTTTTTTCGCTAAAAGATCGGAAAGGATGAGAAAACATTTCCTACCGGGTGAAGTCAACAAAACTAACCTAATTGGTGTCCGTCCGCCATTTTTGAATTGTAGAATACATCTATTGCTAACATATGTTGTATCATCGGAAAGCTTATTTCCTTATCATTAATTTTTGCGGTAAAGATAATTCCAATTGGAAGTATAGGCCGAGCTACATTTTTGAATCAAGTATTCAGCTTTTACCCTTATCCACGGATTCCCATTTTGAATGCACGGCGGCCAACTTAGTGAATGATTCCCCAAAATGAATAGGGTATGTCTATGTTCATATCGATAAAGTGTATTATTAAAGTGTCAAAAGCAGTGAAAATGGTAAATATTAAAGAACACTTTTTTCAAGATGTGTCATGATTTTGGATCTGATAAATATAGACACTATAGCTTTAAAACCTCAAAAGGTTGTCACCGATGTCTGTTTCTTCTAATGGCATGATTCATTCACTCACTCCTCAAAACTGATACCTGTATCAAGTTAAATTGTATTTTTCAAATGATTGTTGAGTGATAGGACGTAAAATGTTAAGAGGGACATTGAGGTAAATTGTGACGAAACTTTTTGTGGGGTTAAATAGAGCCACATTTATTCTGCAGTGCTTAAATAGTCCGATTTTCTTCGGACACTGATTTGCTTTATCTGAACTCCATTCATATTTTAATGTGAAGTCCTGGCAGAGCGAAAAATGTACTACTTGATTCAAACGTACCTGTAGCTTCTCGGTCATACGCAACCGATGTGAATAATCTTTGGGCGGCAGAATTAAAGATATGGAAACATGACTTTCAGTTGATAACCCATAATGTTAAATATATGGTACCTTCAAAATTAAAAATGGCGGATACAATCAAGGCAAGTTTTGTTTTTACTACACCCTGTATAATCTTTTACGATTTTTTTAGGGTTTTATCTCACCGGAGCTAAGTTCGGTAGGGGGGGTGGTAACCACCCCCCCCTCCTTGGTAAGACGAGGTTAAGCAAATAATTTGTACCATGGTAGCTGTAGTCTAGACCATTCCTTTAGTCATGTATTTTTCTTTATTACTTTCAACAAAACATTATAATAGTTCAAGTTATTCCTGCTAAAACATAATGTTCTACCATAAACAAAAGTACTTAGTCTCCACTTGATATCTCATTTCACCTAGATGTGTCTAACTGCATCCCACAGGGTGTATTGGAGTCAATCCCACAATGCACCAGTTTTGGGAAATTTCACCTCAATAAGGGTCATGCGATCTACAAAAAATCCTACTCTTAAACACTAATAAAAAACGCTTATTTTAGGCCTACAAACGTTAGTACTTAGGGAATTTTTCACACGATGTTGTGGATCTCTTGAACTTTTAAAACACTTATTGTCTTTAAGTACTGAATTATGTTATAGTACGGTATAGGCACATTGCAATGTATATGGGATTGATCAAAACACCTCTGGACCACATCTATTTCTTAAAAACTTAGGATCGCACGTTCTGGACACTGGTGGGTGGTCCCGCCTTAACCATCTCGAAAACTGAGTGTATTATTAGTGAATCAAGTCATCGAAGTCATCAAGATCAAAGGGAGTCAAATGAACCCCTAGTCTATTTTCTCAAAGACCGTTCCTGAATCTTGGAAAATAAGTAAGTGTATGAACATCAAACTTGAGAAGTTGGGGTTAAATGTTGATACCATAAATGTTAAGGTCAAGAAAAGGTCAAAACGGGTAACTTTGGTGTATCCAGACAAAACTTAGTCGGTGGAATCGATTGTATACCGACAATTTTATAAGTTACAACATGTTTCAACAGGCCCGTCATTCAAGTTCACGTAACTGCAATACCCGAGGGGTCATTCAAGGCCAGTGTCGTAAAACCCAGATCACGAAACCCCGAGACCACCTAATGTCATAATTGACATGAATATCACACAAATTCAAAGGCAGTCCCTAACAAAGCTAACCTCACCAACGAACAGTGCATATCTACGAACCAACGCAATCCACGGAACCGCAAATGGCCGATCCACACGGGCGGTGACCGCTCTTTTTTACTGTCCATATTGGTTCAGATGACAGATTTCACCAGGGCATGCACTCACCAACTTAAAAGAAAGCCCATTATTGATATGCTAATGGAATATTTATGAGCATGTTACTGCATTATTTTTTGGCATGATTTACAATGTGAAAAATCTGGATGCTTTAGGTAAATAAACGCGTTTACCTATTTGCTCAAGAGGGATAATCTCATTGGTCCAAAGGATCAGATTTGGCCATTGGCCATTGTTTGAGATCAAGCCAAAATAATTAGTTTGATTGTCCTCATCCTACCTCCCTAATTGGGAAATCAGGAAACAGTTTTTTTTTCCCTTTTACTGTGCAAAATGAATATACGAACCCTAATTTTGAAAAATTCCTAAAGTTTTTTTTTTCAATTTAAACTTTCTGAAACGTAAAAAAAGATGTTTTAAAAACAGTTTCTTACACTTAGTTTGGGTTTTTATAATGTACAAAGATGCATTTTTGAGAAAGAATCAACTTTAATTTTAGTGTTTGATTACTTTATTAATAACAAACAACATGTGTTCAATATATTTGCTGTTTTGTTACATTACAAAGAAAAAAAAAAGTTTTCCGACCCACGACCAACTCTAAAAAGGCGTCTATGGACAATCAAACAATTTTTTTTTTGGGGCCTCACCAAGTCTACAGGCATAAATGCACCATAACTTATATTCCATTCTTACACCGTCCACCCCGAGTTTAGGTTTAGACCAATAGCAGTGAGAAGCTCAAGCCCTTCAATTACTTTGAAGCAAGCCGCGACTCCCACGGCATCCCACTTCTCGTTCTGAAGCCCCAAACCAGCCGTGGTGTGACTTTGGCAAGATAAAGGCGGCTCAAGACAAAGGAAAAATCGACAAGTCATCACCGTGATGCCCTCGACCGAACTGTCCCAGGTTGACCACCAACCATCGTCTACGAATTCTCAGACGAGAACTAATATGGTCACTATGTAGAAGTCATGGTGTTCGCTGCTACAGTGAGTCAAAATGACCTAGGTCGTGTTTCCAGTATTGGCAGTCCTACCATTCGCATGGCGATAGGACAAACCAAGGGGTCATGAAGACTACCCGAGAGATGTCCGCCATTGGGGACTAGCCAAGGAATCTCAGCCATACGAACGGATGCGGGGGTGTCCAGCAATAGTGCATACCCCACTGGATCAGACTATCACACTGTTTCAGCTTAATCCTACAACTTTGTTCCTCTAATCAGCCTGTAACCCAATTTAAAAACTCAACACTTTGCACAGAACCCGCTTGTCCATTGTATACACATAGATCAGGGACACCAACCCATCTCAAACACTATACATATAGCACAACAAACCAACACCTCTTGCTAGGACTTAATACTGCCTCCTGTTCCCTAGTTCTTTGGAGAGGAGCCTTGTAGGAGATGGTATCAATGGAGCCAAGAAAAAGTGGGATGCCACTGTTACTATAAATAACAATCAACCAAGGAAAAGGGCACACTCTCCATTACCCATACAGTAATTATAATACTGTTTGTATACCTCACAATATATATTATCCTGCCTATATTATAATTTACCATGACACATTACATTGTAGTGTATAACCTAATTAATTTAACGAACCTGAGCTTTGGTGTTTCGCTGTTTTCAGAAGTTTTTGTTGGATTTAAGTCTTTATCTATCCCTGCTTTATCTTCAACTGAGTGGACTGCTGAAATGCTAGTTTTGTTTCATTCTGATTTATTTTCAAAGAGGAGGAGACAAATTTTTATTTCAGCAAACAGATTTTGTATCTCAAGTTTTGGACTTTCTATTTATAATTGTTTTAACATGCATTCAGCACACAAAAGGACCTTCGGTTGTGTGATGGTAGTTTATTAACACATTTTCGGACCATGTGCTAGGCAATTTCCTCGGGACCCTCTCACAACTCAAATAACCCAGGAGCTAGCAACGATTTGTAACAGCATCTCAAGTACAAAAGGTTTGTTTGAGTGATTAAATATGTAACAGACTGACAGGAACCCCCTGAAAAACGCGATTCTTAAGTGCCTCAAGTGATGGCCTTAAGAGAGGGGGGCCAAAACAAAGTTTGTACAGGGTCAAATTTGTTAATTGATCCAATCATGTTTGAAAATCACCCCATGTTATGTTTCTAAACCATAAGGATCAGAAAAGGTATAGTTTTTTTGTATATGTACAGCCAACTAAGTTTCAGAGTTATAGGCTAAAAACCGCAAAAATCAATAAAAAGGGTCGATTTCAGTTGTACAGGGGTCAAATTTTTAAAGTTGCTCCGATATGGATAACAATGGTTCAAATTATTGGTGGCGCTCATATGAAATAACATTAGAATAGTTTTGAGTGTCTCTAATGCTTACTTAAGAAAGTACGGGGGGTAACAAGATCAAGCCCCATTGAATGCAATGGACGTTGACCTTTCTGTTCCCCCTACAATCGAAACTTAGCATTTTAAAGTCAAGACTATTCCTTATTTTAATCCTATCACTCCACCAATATTTGCACCATTTTTTATCTAATCGAGCAACTTTCAATTTGACCCCTTTTAAACTAAAAGTGACTCCTATTATTTATTTTTGCTGTTTTTTAAACCTATACTCTGAACTTTAGGCTGTACATATTACAAACTAGACCTTTTCTGAATCTATGGTTCACACTAACATGGTGTAACTTTTCACGATGAATTTGGATCAATTTACAAATTGACCCCTGTACAAACTTGTTTTGGGCCCCCCTCTCCTTACGGCACTATTTGCGGCACTTAAGAATCCGTTTCAGGGGTTTCCGGTCCTCTTATTTTTAACATATTTAATCACTCAACCTTTTGTACTGAGATGTGTGACAAATGTGTGCTAGCTCCAGGGCTACAATTTTAGCAGTAAAGATTGCCCTGTTTTTGTGACATGCAGCCTAAACACTTTTGTGGGCAGACCAGATGATATCGGTTCATTTTCATTGTAAAAAAACAGCTTCGAGGCGAGACTTTGTCTGGGAAACAGGACATGTTCGGGCCCGAGTTTGCCTATGTCTTGTTGGCTGTTAGCAATGGTTTCCACTTCACTTGCCCTAAACATGAAACCGCTGATCAAATCTTGCCTAGTAGTAGGCCCAAAATCCGGAAAGTGTTTAAAGAAAACTATCCTCAACCATACAGTATTGTTTATGGTAACCTTGCATTCACTCTTTGCAATCACGAGCTTCTCATTCAGCAATTGGAGAAAAGAGGAGGAGGAGGATGAATAAGACTGGGCTATGCCGAGGCTATGCCAACTACATGCCTACCAAGTGTAAGTAATACAAAGAAGGCCTAGTCTTTAAAATTCCTTCAAATATCAACAAAGACTTTTAGCTTTGATCGGCCCTAAATAGGCAGAATTATTTGTCATTGGTTCACCCATACATATAAAAGTACATTTCCAAGTAAAGAGGCCCACCTATACAGGGTTTTACTGTGGCATTTGGCCCTGGGCACCTCATCTGGCACACAGAAACTAACCTGCACTCAACTTA
>JAMKCH010013295.1:0-25600 GCA_023653785.1 Ophioderma brevispina | reverse complement strand
CCACACAAAACTACAATGTGAGAGTATCATTTTACTATGATTATGAATGGCATTTAGTTGGGAGAGGCTATCGTTAGTGTTTTTAGTTTGTGTTTGGGGTATAATCCAATGCACTGTTAATGTATTGAGGTAAACACTATTATTGCCAATTTGGTTAATAAGGTCACTTTTCAGCCTTCTATATGAAGTGCTTTAGTACTGGGGATTGGTGCTATCATATTTAGTGTTTTGTTCGTATTTAGTTGTGGTGGGGGTCTAAATGCAATGTAGGAGTCCGCACATGTGTTTGAAGGTAAACACTATTATGATAATTTGGGTTATAATGAGGTCATTTTTTGTCTTCAAAAAATAAAACATTTGTTGCGTAATTTAAACAAATTCCTCAAGCAGGAGTCGTTTCTGCCTTCTGCGTATATATGTGAATGACCTTTGTTATGCTAATTGGTGTATAATTAAAGATAGGTCGCTTTTTCCCAAAAAAATTCTAAAACCCAAATTTAATTAAAGAAAAAACCTAAAAAATTAAAAAAAAACATGAATATTTTTGGGCAATGGCAAATTGTATTAATTCTTGACCCCAAGCAGCATCTCAAGTATAAGGATCCAGTTTGGCAAAAATGGTATAGTGTGGGTCCCATTCCATCTCTCGAGTTGGCTCACTACCAAAACGGTTGGACACCCCTGGTGTTTACACTGAAAACGCAATTGGCAATGCATTGAAATAAGTTTAATGCGGGATGCTTTAATCATCGAAGTATTTCTTTAAACATTGGCATTTAGTTTCTACGCGCAGAGTAGATTCTTGATGCATGTGTTAGAATTTGAACCCATGCCTGTGTTGAAGCTAACACTACCATCTATTCTACGGATTTTTAAAAGTGTTACAATCATACATTAGTTTCTAAACACTCTAAATTGTGACATTTTTTAAATGTCTTGGTCTGCTGTGTGTTGTGTGGGCGGGGGGGGGGGGCCTTCTATGCGATTTAGCCCAAAATTATGCTTCCAGGACCATATAGTCCCTGGGACCATAAATAATCTGGACAAATATTCTAAAGTTAAATATGCTCCAGGAGCAGATTGGTTTGACTTATGCTCCTGGAAGCATTAAATAATCTGGACCAATATTTATGTAACATATGCTCAGGGGGCAAAATATTTGAATATGATATTGAAATACACAAATGGTCCAGGAAGCATATGGCAAAATATATGCTCCGGGAGCAGTGGAGACATATTCTAAGTCAAATACTGTCCCAGGAGCATATTTACCATATTTACTGGAGCATGTTGTATATTCAAAATTTGACTTCTTTTCTCCAGACCAAATGGTTTCCTGGGGAGCATAATTTTGGGCCAAAAATTCCATAGAAGATGTGTGTGTATGGGGGGGGGGGGTTTGTTAGCTTTGACATGCATGTGTTTATTTTCTAAAACAATGGAGAACCTAAACCATATTGATTAGACCCTAGCACAAGCTAAATGCTACATTAGAATATAACTGCTAGTAGCCACCCAGTGCTGTATGAATCATCTTAAACATGTCATGTCACACGTTTTCAAGTGGAAGGCATCCTCCTCCTCCTCTGGTCATACAATGAGGGATGACATTACAGACCACATTACATATGCTATCTCTATACAACATTCATTATGCACCAATACAATCTCAGTTTCCTGTGGCACAGTTCAATAGTTTCATTCACCCCAGTATTCATAAAATAACTCTGGGTTTTTGGGAATGATTTATGATACGAAGAGACAACAGATCATATTGAATGCATCATTGTGAAAAATTAATAATATACAAATATATAGACATGAGAGTCTCTGGTTAAAAACTATTGTCCCGAGGTGACTACATTAGTTCTATTGTTGTGAGGGTGCAGTGCCAGCCCCCGAGCACAATAGCACAATGTAGTCAACGAGGGACAATTAGTTTAAGCCAGAGACAGAGACACGAATAGAGTCAGTATTATATGTGTTTTATATTACTTCATAATAAATTCAGTTAACAATGGAAAATAATATTTTGCAGTTTCATTCAATAAAATCACGTCTAACGATGTATCTCTGTGAATGAAATGTGGTATAGTTCCCAAATCAAATGCACTCCACTGCGCGCAAATGTGGACGAACTACGCGATCGCAGTAGGTACGCGGAAAATTAAGTGCCGATAAAAGTACCTATGAGTCGTAAATAGTATACTGAAAAATGAAACTATGTAAGGGTGGGGCTGTGGCTAGGGGTATATTTACGGAGGGGCATTGATTCTGCCCTAGTTAAAACTATTTAGAATACTGATAGAGTTTTTCAAACCAATAAAACAATCTGAAATATTAAGAAGTATATAATGAGAATATTGTAGCGCATATTATCAGGGCTTGGGGGGAGATACTCAGATTTGGTTGGTTGGGGATGTGCAGCTGAGACGTCACACCCCTTACCATTTCAATGGTCTTTGGAGAGAAAAGGTATCCATTTCTAAGGATGTTGCTTCAAATATATACCCACTTTAAACATTTTCTGGGGCTCCTGGAGACGTTTTAACAATTATGTGTTGAGCAGTTTTGGGGAAAAAAGACCCATATCAGCCATCAGATGTAGGAGTCCTTCAAATATTGAATTATGATCTTAAACAGCTGTGGGCGGAAATGTAAGCAATTTCATTGGCTGATGCCCGGGTTCAATTCGCATTGTATGAACCCCAGGTAGTACGCACGGCGGTATGACGTTATTTTTTAGCTGAAGCACTCGCAGTCCATACGCGTTTTGCTACGTGCGCGGCGCGCCTGTCAACGTGCGTCCGTTTTGCGTATGATAAGTGCGGTCAAAAGCGGGTTGTTCGATTGTTGTCACTGGGTGGTGGCAGTCCTTTCTTGTTGTATTTGAACTGTTTAAGAGTGAGGAATAAAGGTATGAATTGGGGACCGGTCTCTCTTACGACGATTGAACCCGTGAACATATTTTTTGCGTGGGAAAACTCGGCCTCCGGCCTCGTCTTCCACGTTAAATAATGGTATCACCTTGGGTTCAATTCCTCGTAAAGAGAGTACCCGGTTCCCAAAATCATACCTTGATTCCTAGTTCAAATGGTATATGGGCCAGAAAATATATTTGAGTAATCTTAATGCAATCCAAGAATTTTAAATACCATTAACCTTTTGTTTTAATCGAGGCTGTGGATCTTGCCATTCTTGTATGTATCATTTGATGTGAATACCTATTTGCATTGCTGGGATATAACAGGGTGGAGCATTGATTGATTGGACCAAATACTTAGCTCATCTGTATGGTTGGCTCTCTAGCAAAATCCCTGAAATACCTGGATAATATCCCCTGTATCCATCCAAATTGAGCGAGCACTTAACTAAATGGAGGGCGGAACGGCGACCTTTATTCAATTACCTCTACTTGTTTTCTGTCTTTTTAGTCTGTTTTTTACAGAAAGGGGGGGGGGGGGGGGGGGGGGGGGGGGGGGGGGGGGGGGGGGGGGGGGGGGGGGGGGTGGGGGGTGAAGAATGCTCATCACATATTTAAAGTGGAACATTGGAAGGATTGGAAAAAATAGAGTTTTTTTTGCACAGTGTGATCATGCAACAGGAACCTTGATATGGGGCACATTTAAATTCGAAGATCGGTCTCTTGCAATTTGGTTAAAACGGTGGCCTTCTGGAGCTAAATTGGCAATAATCCGATTTATTAAAGGCCGATTTGAAATTTTGCTGTCGTAAAAGGAGTATTTTGTAGAAAATATGATTTTCAAAATACCAAAGGATGAGACTAGTCAATACTAATACAACTACTCTTTTTTGCATTTTAGAACTTGTTTCTTTAATTTTTAATTAAAGCCACTATCATGATGCCCCGAAAGAAGTCAAATATTTAAATTTGAGGAATAGTTTTAAAGTGAGGATAAGTCTGAAGAATTCTTGTAATTTATTTTTTACAACTGAAACATTGAAAAGAGTTAAAACAGCAATGTTAAAAATTCGACTCTCCATGGAATTATGTGTTGTAATGTCCATACGGACAATAAGGATAAATATTGGTTTTTTTCCCTCTTATTAGGTTTCTTTTGGGCTTATAACTGTAGGATGTTAGGATACATATTCTTGTTGCAGACATGCAAAAATCTGGATTTTTTGATAATTGTTTTTATTTTCTGATTTCAGCAAATCACTGATAAGCTCTGATAGTGCCTTTTAATCTTTCGACACGTACCTAATAACCCCCTTAAATGAGGGGTTGAATGCAAACTGCATTTCATCCCCCTGGCTTGAAAGTAGAGGGGGATATTGTTTAGGGTCGCATGTCCTATGTATGTATGTGTGTGTGTCCATTTTGGTTAGGTTTGTCGTTTAAGGTCCGTTTAAACATTAGATGTTTTGAGAATCTTCCGTCCGATATTACTATATCGCATGCTGGTAGAACCAATAAAAACAACACTTCTCAATAATCTACGCTCTCTCGAAACTTTGGTGGCCAAATACTTCCCCACTTGGATCATCCCCCTTTAACTTTCATGAATTTTACCCAGAACGCATTCCCTAATGCAGTTATGTCTGTGCACCCTGGAAACGAGACAGTATTAAGCCGCATTTGCGTACACGAACCCACTAGGTAAACCCGTTTTGATATCATTACGGTGGCCCGCATGTTCGTTGAATAACACGGCATCATGCGCGTGACGGCCAAGGAGTCAGGCTAATTATGTTACCCCGGGAAAGTAGGTAGCGTCAAGGTGGTTAGCGGGTGTGCACATGAATTCCGGTCATGTCTGTCAATTTGCATCGCTCATGTCAAGGGACGCGTTTTGTTTTTATTAACTTGCGAGATGGGCTACTTCTTCGGCTGGTGGAAGTAGATTTTCAAACAATAATGGATTGATTAAATGTGTTGATAGCGCCCACACCGGAGATACAGCCGCCGCTGTTGGAGTACAGATGTTAAGGTCAGGTAAAGCATAAGGTAAATCGCTTGATCCAGTGTTGTCAGTTACAGCTACAGTAAGACAATGTGGCATGCATGGTACCATAACTCATGAACTGTTGTACATTCTGGGTGTGGTAGGAAAAGAGCAACTCGCGGAAATCTTGAAGTTGAAACAATTTTTTGTTGAAGTCCGCCACGACGACGGAGACTGGATCTCTATAAAAACATCAGATCGGCGTTAAATTCATTGAAGAGTGTTGGGAATGGTTAACGGTTGTACGACAGGGGATTGTTATTTCGACAGACAATATGTTGCCACGTCATGAACTGGCCAGCACATGACGTGACTGTGTTAATAAATATAGGACACAAGATCTCAAAACATAATAATGATGAGTTGAAAAAATATGGGCTCGACTGCGTCTCGCCCAATATTTTTTTAAACTCATAGCTGACCAATTAAATTGGGTATTGGGACTTAAGAATCCAATTTTATACCCGACTTGGGGTTAAAGGTGTGCAATAGAGGTTCCCTCTGATATGTGGATGAGGTCACAAAGTCATGGACCAGGGCAACGGTATCTGAGGGCATGTTCCAGAAATGCCATCGGCCAGGGGGATACTTGCAGATTTTTGATATTTTGAAAGTTTGTGTTTCTAAAAAACATTAAACATGCCACTCCATCTCATGAAAACAACTGGACGCCGGTGATGTGGTGAAGAAGAAGTTTTGACTTATAGCTTAATATTTTCCGGCAGTGTTAATACCAGGGATCCATTGCAAAAAAAAAAATAAAATCCCTACTCTAGTATAAAAAATTCCTGCTCAGATAAAAAATCCCTGCTCTAGTTACTATTTTACTCATAACAAATGATTTTATGCTTGGTTGTGTCATCTGCTATCAGAATATTTAACGAAAAAATGTCAGGACATTGGGAGATTGCATTTCACTCAAAATTGATTCAAAGCTTCCTATCTTGGAGTTTTAAACAACTCGGGTTTACAGGTAGAAAATCACTCACAATTACACAGACTGCAATGATATAAGATTGTACTTTATTTGATCCCTTGGCAGTCTTCTGGCTGTAGGGATGTGGTAATGGGATTAAAATGTCATTGTATGTAGTCTGTGTTAGGGGCCGTACGCAGGATTTTTTTCCGGGGGGCGGATGTTCGAAAAGTGTTGTACCTTTTTGGGAAAATGGAACTAACCACCCCCTAAAATGGTACTGTTTTGGACATCTCATCACCAAAATGTGGCACTTTTCGTATATTTTCTCTAAAGTTTGGATCATTTTATCAAAAAAATATGCAAAAAGTGAGACCTTTTTCCCTTTTGTGGGATTTGGGGGGGGGTGCGGTTCCCCCCTGCGTTACGGGCCTTGGCTGTTGCAATCAAGATAAGTTAGCCACGGGGGACATGAAAACGTTGCTGTATTTTTAGAGATAGCACTCTCTAATTCTCTACGCATGTATCAAGAAATGATCTGAAAAGATTATTTTCCTGCAGTGATTGAATTTGACTTACTGAGTGAAAAAAGACATATTAAGTAGACCTCATTTCTTAAGCCAAGAGATTAAAAGATTATGAAGGTTTTGGACTTGTCATTTGAATACCATACTCTAAAAAAACCGCCTTTCCAAAAAATGATAAGAATCTTGTCCGAGGGACCAAGAATAGCATTCTATTCTGATTTAAAATGGAACTCAAAGGGGAATGCAACCACCCAAAAAGTGTTGAATATATGTGTAGCGGGCAAGTGGCAAGTACATACAAGATCTTTACTTTTATATTCTAGGTAATATGGGAATTCCATTTGACTCTTGACAATTTGGAATTAGATTATATAAGTGCCCCCCTCGGACCAAGATATTCTTGTCATTTTGAATAGCATTTTTAGGTTGCGCAAGTTGCTGTCTAATACTGACTGAAATGCACACAAACACACAGAACCGTAACCAGGATTGTTTAGGGAGGGGCCAATTTTGTTTTTCAAAAGTGCGACTTTCCCCAAAATTGCAAACAATATATTAAAAAAACCCTTACCCTCTGGTCCAGCGGCGACGTACAAAGTAGTGACATGGTTGGTATACATTGTACCTACCGACTTTTCATTCAGCGGCGTTCGTCAGGCAAAGCACAAGCGCACATCATCACAGGGGCATCCCGAGACCATTTTAATGGGGGTGGGGTGATTGAGCCTGTGTTGCTGACAACATCAGGGGCCGATATCATATTAGTCGAAATTTCCGGCTCGCTACACTCGCCAGGTAAACCAAAATTTTTTTTACTCAGATCAAGTAGTCTTTCGCCTGCTCTGCCAACAAACAACAAATAGAGATTGGGCCACCGCCGATAACCCTACCCATCCATCACTTTGCGCCGACATTAAACCCATATCACCACAACCGACAAAATCAACATTTGTTGTCCGACAGAATTTGTAATGGGGGATGTAACACAAACACCCTCCCCCCCCTCCCCCCACACACACACAACAAAACCCTCCGCCTCTGGGGTCCGGCCCTGCCATCAACTTAAAGGGTAATCACTAGCTGGGCATACGCAAGCGTTGTCACTTCATACTTCAGACAAGACAAAGTATAGTGAATCTTCATGGGTTTTTTGTAAGAACCTAAACCTTAGGAACCCTTAAAACAAAAACCAACCTTAAAAGGTGCACCAGTAGAGGACAATTCCATCCATATTTCTGTGATCTGCAATGATTTCATATAGTTAGATGCTGAATGGATCTCCTACCTTTTTTTTTTGGTTACAGAAAATACCTTAAATTGAAAACAAAAGGTGATTTGGTACGCCTTTATATTTCAATGAGAAAACATAGGCTGAATTTCAGTAATTTGCTCCTATACGAAATTAGAAATTTCACAAGTTTTGTATCAAAGACAACAGTTGCTTCGCTGAATCATTACAGAATGGGGGATGTTTTTGATATAAAGCTTTACAATCCAATGGCCAAAATCAGAAATTTTCACATTTTTTTTCGGGACACCTGTTATTTGAAATCTCTTGTTGCACCCTTTAAAAATCACATTCCCTTTCAGAAAATCTCTGTTTGATAGAAGAAATGTTTTTAAAAAAGAAAAATTGGAACCAAAATTGGGTTTAAAACTTTTTTTTCAAAATACATATCACCCAGCCAAATTTATATGGATATTTTAAATTCTATAGAACCCGAGAATGCTACATACATCTGAGAAGAACGGGTTCCTAGTCTTATATACCTTTGTTTCCTAAGATGTCCCTGCTTCTAATCACTACAGTTTAGGGGCTAGATTCATGAAGCACTCTTACCTACTGGAGGGCATAACTTTTCATTTCATTAGTATATTTAGGACTACAGCCCTGAATTTTCAAAATTATTGTAGCCTAAAGTGTCACGGAAAAAGGACCTTTAGGTTTTTTTGCGGTAACTTTCAAATCAAATGAAACCAGTGGGCGATCTGAATTGAATAATCTGACGTAGTTAGTTAAGACAGTGTCCCTAAGGAATGCTAGCGCCAGCTACGTCTGGTCAGCAAGTACAATAGCCCGACATAAGATTGCATTATCGATGTCCTAACAATTGTGTCTATAGATTGTCTCGTTCTGAAGTCTTGAAGTACCTGGTGCTCACATTTCAGTTTGTCAGTGCACTTGTCTTGCTACGCGCGATGATCAATGTATACGACCATGTCACTACTATGGTACTTTGAGCTGAAGTTTAATACTAGGCTTGACTACCCATCTGAGGTACTTCAGAATTTTTTTAACAGCGCACCTTGCCTGAAGTCAAAGTGTATAGGATGTTTAATTAAGAAAATGCCTTTTGTGAATCTGGCCCCAGTACTTGCGTCACCCTTATGCGCCCTGCACTTTTAACTGTTTCTACTAGTTCTGGCATATAAATAAATGTAAGGTTTTTACAACAAAGAAAATAACCCAGTATTATTACAGCATTTTGTACGTTGCCGCTATACAAATTAGAAAATTAGCACCCAAAATAATGGTGCATTAAAGTGCATTAGTACGAAGGAAACAGCTCTAAACCATGTAGATCACACACAAAACAGTGGGCTTTGACATTTTGCATTCTGTCCAGATTTTCCTATCATGTTGCAAAATAATTTACTTTAAACATCTTCTGTGCCTGTGTTTTCTAGAACTAACTACAGTAGGTAGTTTATACATTCTAATTTTTCTGCTGAACTGCAAAAAGAGTTTTGTATTTGACTTGAAAAACACTTTGCAAGTACTTTGGTCCACTGTTGGGAGATGTTATAGTTTCTCTCTCACTTGTGACTTTTAGAAAAATTAAAGAAAATTGAAGTATCACTTTTCCTTAGGCAACATTCCCTAAGCCAACATTTTCATGCATTGTCCCTCAGAGCTAACAAGATTTAGGTTTGTAATAAATTTTGCAATCTATGCTAACCTTCCCTACAGCTACACTGCCACTGTGAACTGTCGATTGTAAGGTGGTGTCCCAAACTAATTGAAATGGTGTAGGATTTCAATGAAATTGATCTAATAATGCTATTACAATACATTTTATTTTGGTAGGGTTTAATATCAAAATAACAAGACAAGAATTTAAACTGCTTCAAAGTGTCGGGGAGCCTCATCCAAATAATATATAGTATGGAGTAAACAGTCCAATGTTCATAACTGAATAATTAAAACAGAAAAACATTTTTTTTTTTTTGTTAAATATATGGGTAAGGGTGCACATTTATTTAATCTTTTATAGTCAAGGAATGCCATGAACATGGCTGCACACCTTTATAGCTCTTTAATTTATTACAACCTAAACTTAATAGTTAATTTCTTTTTTGGTCACTTCTCAAACAAAAATCTAAAGTCCGTTTTTTACCATTGTCAGCGAATAATGCACACATCCACACTGTGCATAAATGACTTGCCTTACACTAGTTAGAGTGCATAAAGTGGCGATAAAATGCATCACAAACACAAACCATATAACGCATCACACACACAGTTGTGGCCCATTATTGTCAAATATGGTTTGTTCACATTATGCAATTAAGTTGTCTGGAGAGGGTTGTTAAGGTACCAGGTCTAGGCCTTATTTTAAGGAAACTAACGAAAAATTGATATAACACAACTTTCCTACATGAAAAAAGGCTTTAAAACATTCTACTTTTTATTTTTTTATTAAAGAGTCACAAGAGACAAGGACATTTCTAGAAGAAACACCCCAACCCCCAATTTTTTTTTGAAACCGAGTTTGTTTTTTTTCTTCATATTTTGAATGCTTATGAAGTGTAATAAGATCATTAAGATGATGATTTTGCAATTTCTGTCATGCATGACAGAAAATCAAGCATGCTTTTCTTTGGGTATGATACGATAGCGGCAAGTTAAAACATAGCTAGTTTTTGGTTCAATGTTCATCCATGATCAAGTGCAAATTGAGGAAATTCATAAATGCTAATTGATAGAACTTTGTTTCTTAAAAAAAATATATCTGTCCCTTTAAGGGGGCACATCACAAAACACATGTGATTAGGCGCCATTCATGTAGGGAATGTGCTTCGATATCAGTGCTACTTTTCTTGTATGTGATTAGGCGCATTGAAGTCCTGCCTATGAGGAATGTGTTTTTATATCAGTGGGGGAGAACGGGGCGGTTGCAACACGGGGCAAGATGCAACAATACCGCTGATGACTAGCAGAAAAGCGACTCCAAAGCTGATTCTCACATATATGTTGCACCACTCTCTACTGCATGTAACCTGCCTAATAACGGCGGCTGCTAGCCAGGTGGTGAAATATCTCAAAAAACCTGTTTTTTGAGCACCTAAGTAAAATTGAGGGAAAAATGAAACTTGTTTGTTTATGTGCGTTAACGCCTGAGGAGAAGCTGTATAGTTTGGCGAAGGAATGACAGATATTTAGGGTGCCATTATCAACCTAAAGTGTAGATTTGTAAGCTATGAATTGGGGTAGGGGAGGGCTACATGTAATGGCTGCCATGATCGGGGTCAATTGCAACAGCTTGTTGCAACTGACCACCTATCTATTTTCATGGTGTTAAAACACAATGTTAAAATAGGTTTTAGGGGTTTGTTGTAAAAATCTTTGAAAGGAAAGAATTTTAAGGTGTCCTGTATGAATCTTTAAAGTTGCAAAGGTGCAATATTAGTGGTTTATTAGACCACTCAAGAGTTCTTACTTTGTATTTTGACAACAGAAATGTCTTAAAGGTGAAAAACAAAAAGTATTTTATTGCTTTCATTTCAATATATAGGCTGAATTTTCGTATTTTGGCCTATACAAAATTAGATATCTCACAATTTTTTCTACCAAAAACTATTTCTCAGCCTTTAATCCTTCAGATGGTGATATTATTGACGAAAGGCTTTGCATCAGTTCAAAAATCATGTTTTCAATTTTTTTCGTTGATACCTGATAGTGAAATCTCTCGTTGCACCTTTAAATCATAATAGTCTATGCCTATAGTCATTGATAATGACATGGGCCCCGGGCATAGGCCCCAGTTATGATTTAACTTCATATTTATCTGACAATTCAAAAAGACCACTGAATTTAATTCAAGAAAAGTTTTGAAATGATCAATTTTAAAAGTTACTTTAATTTCTATAAGAAGTTCTGATGGGAGTCACCGCTAAATCATGTGAAAGTGTTTAAAGAAGTTATGTCATAGGTAAAGGAACTTAATATTTTTTCTTCATTTTAGTTCCCTTTATAGTTTAGTTCCCTTTATTTAATTTGGTGGTTGATAGGATTCACTCTTAAATTTAGTGCTTTAGTCACGCACTATAATTGGGCTCTTGCCTGTGCTTTTTGCCAAATGTTATAATAAATAAAAAAAAAAGGAGTGTTGAGTGAATCATTGTACTGATAGTGACTTCGAAAAAAACGTGACGCTTAGTGACTCTGGAAAGTGTAGATTAAGAATTTAAATGATTTGACAACTTCATCTCAATAAACAAAAAACTTAAGTGCAAACTCAAAATGAAAGTTATTCAAAATAAGGAGCACACTCAGTTTGTTGGCACTTGATATCTGCCTTGCAGAGTGCATTGGCATGTCTAAAGTTGGATGATTTTTATTACACATAGGCCTACATAATGTAGGTCTAAATTAATACATTTGCGTCACATTAGCAATATTGTTAAGTGTGATGTTGGCCTTTACATGTATGAACCTTTTCTCTGCAAGTGTTGCATTGATATTACTGTTAAGGATATTTTCTTCACAATTAGGCCTATGTTAGATTTTCTTTATAAGTATTATTAAGATTTTCTTTAATATTAGTTTATTAGGAGTTTCTCACTAATGGTATAGTAGCATTTTATTTCCTGTAAGAACCTTATTGTTAGATAAGTTGTGCCTCACTGTGAGAATAGAATACATCAGTTAATTCGCCCAAGCTATTAAATATACACAATTCTTTATGCATGACAGTATGACAAAGGTAATGCATTAAAAGTAACAGGAAGCACTGCATGTTTGGGGATGTAACAAAAAGATTCATTGAAAAGGTGTTCTATTTCAAAAGCGTTTGCTGGCTGCATAATGTTATTTTGATATTGGTTGACATATGTTAATGATGAACTTCGATCATAAATCTGGAATAACTGTGTTTTCTTTTCTTTATTGGCTGTGTTAAAACTGTCCTCCTCTTGCTGCCCTGTTCTCTGACCCGCTACTCCAGTCATCGTGACTCCGTAATAAGACCGTGTTAAATGCTTGCGCACCCTGTTTGAATACCCCCCCTTCGTCTCCAGGTCCCCCTGCGTGTTCTAACTCCCGTGTTTCGGGGCATGCTCGTGCTAACATAGTAGACGACAACGAAGAGAGCCTCGTGGTCATCATTCAGATAACCACACAAATATACGGTGAAGGTAACAACGGCAATGCTCGAGCACAGATTGGCTTAGAGAAAACGGCGACAGGTGGAGGGGCGCGGGGGGAAAGGTGGCATAGGCGTCTCGTGCGGGAGGGGTTACCATCTATTCACTAATCCCCAACTTCTTCTTACCCATGCTCTCTTTCCTTCACAGAACTGTGCGAAGTTCTTTTATCTCTGCCTCCACCCCTTCACTTTCCCGCTCACCGCTTTTTTTTTCGCCTCCTCTTCTGACTCCGCTACTCGTCCCTTTCACGCCCGCTCGGCCTCACCGTCTCTTCTATCTCATTAGCGCCGCCATTAACTACGCCCACCTACTTCTCCTCCCCCATAGTCTATCCACTTACTTCGCACCCTCGCTCCGTTGTTTCAGCGGTTCCCTTCTGCTCTGTCGACCTAATTCCTTTTCAACCCTTCGTTTCTCTCCCTCTCCCTCATAGTCGCCTTTTCTTTTTTTTTACTGTTACGCCTTTTTCTCGATTCCTCTCGCTCCCCTTTCACTAACCCCTTCCCCCCCCTTCCAATGGCACCACCTATCCTCGTCCTCAGCTATCACAATCTACCGTATGTTCTACCGCACCCGCCACTTCCTGCACCTTTAAAACCTCTTCTTTAGCTTCCTGCTTCCCCCCCCCCTATCCACCATCCTCCCCCACCTCCCCACCTTACACCCACCTCTCATTTCTCCTCACTCCTCATCATATATTCTCCTTCCGCGCTCGCTTTGTCACCCCTTAGTCAATTCTACTCGTAATTCTGCTTTCCTTTCCTTCCCAGTCCCTCCTCTCCCACTCTCCTACTTCTCCCAACACCTATCGCTCATTCCCCCTTTTTTCCTTCTCTCAAATACACTCTCCCTTCTTCTTTAGGCCCCTCCAAACCCGCACCCTCTCTTGCCCCCATTCACAACCCCCAGCTCTCCCTCCTACCTTTTCCCCCACCCCTTATTTTGTCCTTTCCTCCCTCCAGCTCTGCCTCTTTCCCTGGCCATTGCAATTGCCCCCACTAGTGTTGACAATGACCCAGTGGTATGGGGCACATTGCAACACTTGACACCCTGTTTTAAATAATCACAGCTCAAAAAAACTACATGGCTGTTAAGACATGTCACCCAGCTCAAAATAAAGCTTGACATATGGACCCTTTCAGATGGAATGTATTAACAAATAGTCTACGTTACAAAATCAATTGGAGAAAACCCAAGTGTTGACAAAAACCGGCCCCGGTCTCCCCTGCTACTCTTAGTTTTTTGTATGTGAATAGGACATTGAAGCCCTGTCTAATGTAGGAATGTGTTTTTATATCAGTGCCTCTTTAGTTTTCTTGTATGTGATTAGGAACATTGAAGTCCTGTCTCATGTGGAATGGCTTCTATTATCAGTGCTACCTTTTAGTTTTTGTAACCCTCTCATTCAGGAAGGCATACGGTCAAATATTTTCTCCGATAATCTCACACAGCAGTATTGTGGAGTGTGGGTGTATCTGGCCACCCCCGTTTAACGGGGACAAACCGGATTTAAAACCTTTGGTTTAACTAACTAAACCCTCTCAGGTCTACCATCCATTTTATTGGTTACACATTAGAATATGGATGTATTTAGCCAATCATAACCATGTTCAGAACAGCTAAAGGTTTGTATAGATCTAAGAAGTCATTTTTGATGGTTACTCAGAAATAATATCATGCTATATCATGAAAATGAGCCATCAGAGACCTGTTAAAAAGGTAATAGACCTCAGGGAGTTAACCAAGATGACTTTCAAAAACCACAATATCAAAACCCTTAAACCAATCACAAGTTGGACAATGTTTGGTCTCTATGTATGGCCGATTGGGGTTATGAAGAGTAAGCAACCAAGTTACGTATTGAGGCCTCCAAGCTATTACCAGTAATGTATTTCGAATCAGAATGAAAATGCTATTTTCACTGGTTACAAATAATAAACAAGAATGAGGTGAATACATGCATATGTTTCATGACCCTCAGGTCATTGTCCTTAGCCAAACAAAAATACCAAGAACCTTTTGGGAAGTCTTATTGCATTAAAGATGTGATAAAAAGGTCACTTATGTCATACGCAACTACGCACGTACGTGAGCCCATGGTATGGATGCCTGGTGGAGCCATATGTAAAGTTGAAAAATTAAAAACATTGTGGCTATGACTGATCATTGCAATTGTACAAAAAAATTGAAACATAGTGGCTATGAATGATCAATGCAATTATAAACTTCAGAACAAACTACATCCTGTCCAATTTTATCTGATACGGTTCACTAATTTTTAAAAAAAAACCCCAAGGGGGTTTTTTTTTTGGGTCCCACAAGAGTAAAATCAGAATAAAGATGTAAACTCAATTTTTTCTGGAAGTGGGAATTGGGCACAAAGACATCAGAATTAACGGTCAGTTGTTGGAGCTTACAACATCAATAATTGTGACAAATTTGCGTTGTTTAAAGCTACTATCATTGATTTTTCAGAATGAAGTCCAAAATACCTGAAATTGGACAGGAAATAGCTTAAAAGTGAAGGTTAATTAAATCTGTAGAAATCTCGTAAGTTACTTCTTTAAACCGAAAAATTGACAGGAAAAGGAAGAAACGGCATGCAGTGTTCAAAGATAGAAATCTCCATTCAATTACGTGTTGTAGTAAGCGTCCGAACGGACACTAATGACTTACAATGTCCGATTTTGTCCTTATTAGGTGCTCAGGTCCGCATTTGCAGGTATGTTAGGACACCTATACTTGTTACAACAAGCAAAAATTTGATTTTTGATGAATTTTTCGATTTTCTGATTAAGGCCAAATCACTGATAGGTCTTTGCGTGTTCATTTTTTCCCCTGGTGCACGGGTGGTGTGTGTGTATAGGTGGGCATATGTACCGTACAATGTGCATAAATGCAGCTGTATCTTTGATGCCGTCCCATAATTAAATCAGAGATAAAAGAGTAAGTTATAAAAGCATTATTCTTCGACCCATTTACGTCAACAAAGTGCCGATTACAGGTTTGTTTGTTTTTTTGTTTCAAAAAGTTAGGCGTTGTTGAATTGAACACTACTATAAATTCTACTAGTGACCCATGTCATATTCGACGGTTTTTGCCTGTTTCCTAATTACCTTCTTTAGGTCAGCAATGCACATCTATAAACTCTCATCCCCATACCACATGATACACCCACCACACATCTACCAGTACTTCTACTTACAATTCATTAATAAAGCGGTCTTTGTATTCTATGACCAGTGCCAGTAGTGCACCCCCACCCCCTGTCTCGTTACTTATTTTTCATTTGTTGAAGGACACGAATGAAAGGAACAATTATAAAAAACTCGGTCATCTGTAATGGCGAGGGAATATCCCCAAAATATGATATTAGAGGTGGGAACTATTTGCCATACATTTGAACGTGGCTGCTTTCGTGTGTTCACAGGATGTATTGCAGGATTTTTAGCCAATCAAATTGCTGCATCTGCAATTTATTGTAAGGTTTGCAGGTATCATATTCATGTCATTGAATACATCGTACGGTTATTATTTTACATTCATTGATTCCACTCATGGTATTGGAATTATAAGACAAGATCTGATTGGTTAGATTGTGATCATGGCCCCAAATCCAATGTGAGAATGTCAATTATTTTCCATCAAATGTGCCTCAGGTTTTACGATATTTGATTTGGCTTCCTTTCTACTGCTACACAACATACCTTCACAGTGGCAATAATACATATTAAGGTGCTTAGTCCGATTTATAAGTATTGTGTTCTCTACTTTGATGTGAGAGCCTGGACTTGTATACACTTACCATCAAGTACCGTGGGAAACAAAACTTGCAGATTTGATGGTAGATGCAATAATGCTTGTGCAAAAACCCTATTCAATACTTGTGCTAATATTGATGGTTTTGGTTAACCACTAAAACAGCGTTTTTTTTGTTTATATCTTGGAATGAAATGGAAATTGGAGGGCTCAAATTTCAGGAACGACAGTGAGAAAAATAGGACTTGCATCTGTATCAAAATCGATACTATTTCCGGGTAAATCAGGGGGGTCCCAAAGACGATCGGAACATGCACCTTTAAACATGCATGGGCTGCCATCTGTAACTTGAATGACACCTATAGCAGCATATCATAGCTGATGAAGCTTTCATTAAAAAAAACCCATTTAATTTAAAGAAAAATATGCCTTTCTTTAACCCATGGCCACTGATTTGCCATCAAAATGCAAAGTGTTTTAAAAGTACAGTATCTCATCCAAAGACTGTTTTGCTAAGTTTAATCTTGTATGAGGTTTCATGGTTTGAAAGTTGCTGGTTACCAATCAGGTTCATGAGGATCTCACACTCTCTTGGCTACAGGCAAATAGTGATTCATCTACTATAGTCTGTAAAATATAAGTTGGAACATGACCTTTAATAAAGTCCATTCAGTTAACACTGAAGGACATTCATAATTTCATTCTGAGGTTGAACATGGTAGTGCAAAGTTGTACTTGAACAACTTGTGTATGGGCCTGGACCAACTACATCAGCTTGCAGTCTGTATTGTTGTATTTAGGGAGTGGTCATTATTTACACGGGGGAGGAAATGGAGAAAATGTTTTTGCCGAAAACAATTTATGTTCCCCCTTTGCATGTAACTTTCTCTCTGTGCATGTAACATTTGTATCCTGCATGCACACGTGCATGTTCATGAAAATTAAAACTTTGTGATTATGTAAAATACAATTTTGGCTTATTTCATAGAATGGAATTGGATGTTGAAATAATAAAATTTGAGCCGACAGTCAATAAAGCCTACGTGCCCGAGTCTGGTATGAATGTTAGTACTGTCAGTATTCACATGTTTACATTCCTGTGCATATAACTTTCACACTGTCCATGTAAATTTTCAAAGTTACATGCACTGGTGCATGTAATTCTAAAATTATAATTCAAAGCCTGATTGGTGCCAATCCGTCAGTTTTACTAATTAGATAACTGCTGCTAATGCTTTAATTAGCCTTGACGAAAAAATGCAAGAAGGTAGTAAGTGCAATAGCTGCCATTTGTCAGAAATTCCCATCAAACGTTATGCCAAGTCTTTGGTCATTGGCTCTTGAAATGGATCTTCAGGTGACACAGTTGCCTGAAGACCCATCAAGAGCCACTGACTCAAGGAAACATAAATAGAGTTATCCTAATACATGGCAGCACACAGATGTATGACATGGCACTTGCACTTAAGACCTTCTTGCATGCAAACAAGGAGATATCACTAATGTGACAAAAATAATTTGCCCACAAATAGAGTGATCATCTTTAGGTAGTTAATGCATAAATTATTTAAAAATTGCATTAATATTTAAAGATAGCAAGTGTAACGATCATTGACCCTTTCAGAAATGCATTCCAAAATTCCAAGGTGCCAAATGTTGTTACACACTTTACATTCAAAGTGAAATTTATTTGCAAAATCTGCTTGCTGTGAGTATTCACACTGTTCTTCACATAGTTGGTGGTGTATATTTATGGCGCTTCTTTGAAACTGAAAATGAAAAATGTATTCAAATGCATTATGAATTTGTTTGGTATTAGCAAGCTCTTCTCCTCTTAATCAATGAGTCAAATAGAATTGGTTATGAAAATATTTTGTTTTGAAAAGTGTCTGTTTCTGTATCACCTGCCTTAAGCCAGGAAGGCACATAGCTAGGGATCACTTTGTCCACTGTTGTTTGTTGATGTAGTCTGTTGTTGATGTAGTTTGTTGTAAAAAAGGTTAACATTTGCCTGTAATATCTGCATACTTCAAAGGATTTAAACCAAACTTGATTCAAAGGTGCAATGTGGGATCCCTCATTTGTTGAGGTCAAGGTCACATACCAAGGTCAGAGGTCATATGGGGTCAAGTGGTAAGTTCAAGTTCAATTGGAACCAAACTTGGTTTATGAGTATTGCACACAAATCCTCATTTGTTTGTGAGGTCAAGGTCACATGTCAAGGTCAATAGTCATATGAGGCCTATCATTCACAAAGAGCGACAGCGGGTGACACAAGCGGTCCGAGGACCGCGATGTATTTTTTAAAAAATTCCTCATAATTTGCCCCAAATTGTCAATCTGTCTCAAAATTTCAGATCAGCAAATTAAGACTTAAAGAATCATCTAACTGATTTTAAAAGAAAATATATTGATGATTTCCCATGGTAACAAAAAAAGATTGGGGGAAACTTATTTAAATGCGAAATGGTTAAATAAATTGACCATGTAATTAAGCAATCAGAAACACTCTCAAGAAAGAGGGTAGTGACTGGGAATGGGGGGTTAATTCAAATCTGGTGCATCACATATGTCACTTGACATGTAATATAAAAATGCATGGCCACAACTAGATTGATTAATCTCATGATATAGTATACAATATGGACTGCTCGGGCATAGTATGGTTTCGAGATCACCTTGCCTATAGTTTCAACCATGTCCGATAAAAAGATTAATATTTGTTTTATTACCGAATATATAATTCTTGTCCATCTATTGGTTAAAAGAACATTCCTAAGCCAGGATTCTTAACATAGGCCTAATATGTTAGGCCATAGTTTAAGTAACAACAATTTTTGTGTAACTTACCTATAGTTCTCTCCAGGATCCAACGTCTAATTGTTTTCCATATTAAAACAATCCAAAAATTATAAACCAAAACGCGAACATAACAGTTAAATTCCAAGTTCCACTTTCTTCATTCCATGTCAACATTTTTAAAAGTCTGCATCATGTCTCGTAAGTTCTTCCTGCCACGATTGCCAAAGTACAGCGTTATATCCAGGAACTCCTTGTCCTGTAGACCTTGTGGATCAATCAAATCCCGTGACTCGTGAATTAAGGCCATGTCGTCTGGCGATATGGGATTTTTGTGCTTTACAACACCCTTACCAAGTCCTTCACTTGCTGGTTTTCGGGTATTGCTAAGAAACATTTGAAAACTCGTGAAGAAGGTTAGCAAAATCTTTCATTACTTTGATTCAACTTCCTTGTTGTTGAGGATGTGACGTTGGAGTCCAAACCGGATCGCCATCATTGACTCTTTGCTATACAAAGTGCAATTTTTCTGTCGGCAAGATGCCCGTAGCAATTCATCGAACTCCGAATTCGCACCTTTTCTCCACGGCCTGCAGATTGGTCGTCACCGCTGTCACATAATCCTCGCATATCTTACGCATTTTTACCTGCGTTTGGTATTAGCACTATCAGCTGTGTCTATGATTCATTAAGACCTTCGTCGTCTACAAGCTCAAGCGTGGCTGTGATTAGCCATTTCGTTCCCGTGTTCGGTGGTTGTTTGTACCGCCTTCTGTACCAGCACTGTGTTGTGAAATGTGAAACAAAAATTCCGCCAAAAGCGATCGTCCTCTTCACACACAAATGTGACCCCGGCGAGTTTGCGCTGTATTCATCTCTTACACCAGCTTCAATAGGTACACTCATAATAACGGATGGGATAGTCCGTACGGCATTCTCTATGCTGGGAAGAGTTGTCCCTGCATAGTTTCATGAATGATATCCGTCTACCGGGCATAGTTCATTTTTGGTTCAATGCTTGAAGCTAGTTGAATTTATCCCCACTTTTAACAAATCAAGATGACAGAATCTATATGAGGTATATATTTGATTTATATACTTTTAAAAATACAAAATTTTGTAACGAAAACGATATCTCATTGAACTGGCTCTGAAAGCATTCAAATTCCAGGTGATCAAAACTATTACACCTTAACTCCAGGTGACCTCAGTTAAGAGCTTTAAGGAGATATGCACCTATGTATAGATAAAATCAGAACCCCTCTCACATTAGTCATGTTCAACGGAGCGTAATCATCGATGATAACCTAACCTCATAATAAAATTTTAAACCTTTCACTTTGACGCGTCCCCCGGGTCTTAATCATCGACACTTGAAAAGATTAAACCCCCAATCAACGAGTCTATTGCCGACTTTTGAACTAACCGGAAGTATAGCGCGCTTCTACCTGTGACCCACTGTAGAGCTCCAAAAATACCCCGCAAAACAGAAATCATGGCGAATGGTAGTCGTCAACTAGGAACTTCCACGGCTGACGTTTTCAAATGGTGTACTCACATCTATTAACGAAAATGTATTTTCCGATAAAAGTAGCATTCTGTTTTGCCTTATAGTTGTGTTGTCATTGCGACCTTTAGTACGTAAACACCACGGGCACTGCCCTCAACGCTGTTCGCAAGCAAGCTAGAGCAGACATTTATCTCATATACCAGTACTTCTACAAACAAAAATAACTTCTACAAAACAACCCCATTAGGAGCTGTTTTACGGTTTTCTACATATTTTATCATTTTTTGTGTATTTAAAACCGGTAAAAGGTCCTGTTTGAATACACATTGGTGGTAAGTCGCGCCGGAAAACATTCGGTAAAATCCGCACATTTTGGTGTACTACATGACTTGTCACTCACTTCTGTCCTTATTAATATTCATAATAAACTCATTGTTCGTCACAAAATTCAACCATTACATCGCGCTTTCATTCTATCGACTTTCTTGCTATTTGCCGAGTCAAAAGCGATTGGCTAAACAAACAATCAATTAGTATCCCTTTATTGTGATCTTAATAACCATTTGGAGCAATCTACGTTAACTGCTGTCGGTCTTTTTTTGCCCACGTGCATCATCTCACTTGCACACAATGGCAGCCACATTAGTGGCAAGAGCCGCGATGAAACTTAGAATTAGGGAATCAAATAAAATATTTTCCACCCTTTCCTCAAATGGGACTCTGTAATCTTCTATAGACCTCATGAAATGGTCAGGTCACTATAATGTATGTAAGCCTATTTATGCTTCGTCAGATTTTACGGTCAGTGCACGGTTATTATTATCAGTAATTACAATTTATCTCTTTAATGCCAGTCTGAGTGTACTATACCCACATGTATAATCCGTCGCTATGATAAATAAATGGTGACCGGGATCGCGACCCACCTACGTCATGTCGAGGTCACCTAAACTTCAAGCTTGTTGAATTTAAGCCTGTCCACCACGGCCGTAAACTCATGACGGCTTCTACGCTCAACAGGGGGTATTGGCGCTAACCACACTAAACCATAATAATCTTATGGTTTTTTGGAAACTTCGGGTAAAACTTAAAGTTGTACTAAACCACAAGGGCGTTTCCACGGGCGACAACTACAGTTACTTCGAAAATTAAAATCTACAGATGTAAACTTTAAGTTTAGAACCCTCGTGACCACGTCCTATTAATAAGCATTCTACAAGCTAAATAGTTTCACCCAGGCTACACACCATAGCTATCCGTTGATTTCTACATGGTTTAGTCTTTGTCAAAGACTCGGTTTAGTTTTGTCCGTGAACGAGGAGCAACCGCGGCTTGAGCGAGCGCACATAATGGGGGTATTTTAAGACATACGGTCCGCCCTCGGTGCGCTCTAGGTGTGTTCAGTGCGCTCTAGGTGCGCTCGGGGTGCAATTGTGTGTTTACACTAGCTTCTTGTCTTATAACGGAAAACTGCATCCTAAGTATTGATGTTTATTCCGTAAAAATAGTAAGAAAAGAGAGAGAAAAGAGGATTTTTTATCTTGTTCAGTACGTCGCATGAACCCAAGCGCACCCTGGACTCCCGAGTGCACCTAGAGCAGACTTTTTGTGCTAAATAACCATCTTATCACAAGTGTGTCCAGCTCTAGAGAGGTTTCGCTCAATAGGTGAGTAGTAAATCATTTTCCCAGGCTGTGACACAGACTATACATGGGTATAAGTAGCATGGAGAGTCAGAATATCTCAATGAGGCTTACAAGGGATTGAAGGTAGAATTTAAAGAAAAAAGTATAAGAAAATTGGATAAGAGCAAGGGAACAAAATCATACATAGAGTGAACTTATGAAAATTACTAGTGATGAAATCAGCATGGCTCATAGGGCTAAAAAAAATTTGCTTCCTAGCTCTCCCCTCATTGGTAGAGTTTAATTTTCTAATATTTCCCCTATCTTCCCCCTAAAATTTAGACATTTTGCAGACAAGACGTGAACGGTGCCGGTCGTATTTGTCATGTACTGTGAACATGCAACTGATTCCTGTGTTTCATGCATACAGACAACAGCATAGGCAAACCTTGTTCAATTGACCAATTAAACATGCTTGTTCTGATTGTCTTTTGGTCCCCCCTGATTTACCGAATAGGTATCGATTTTGATACAGATGAAAGGCCGTAGTTTTCTCATTGTCGTCCTTAAATTTGAGGCCTCAAATCCGTTTTTATCAAAGATATAACCAAAAAAATTGCCATTTTAATGGTTAACATCATATTAGCACAGTATTGATAGGCTTTGCAATATGCTTGCTTGTACCATAAAAACTGCAAGTTTTGCTTCCCACAGTACTTGATAGGGCATACATACAAGTGCCATGCTCTCATTCAATTAGAGCATACAATAGATAGAGCAATGAGGCCCCCCCCCCCCCCCCCCCAAATAATCAGAGGGGCCTTATTAAGGAGTTCGTTTCTCCCTTATACAGAAAAGTTTTAGACACCTTTGGTACTTAGTATGGACCCTCTAATCAAATACAGGTGGTATTATTCTCAATTGTGTATCACTTTTTCATCTAGGGGCCATTTAATTTACAACACAGGGGTCAATTTTTTAAAATGCCGCGCAATTCCATGTTGAAAATGTATGCCATTGTCCCATCTAGTCATAAAGATTCCAAAAATGTAATACTTTGTACCACCTACAACCATTGGTTTTGGAGTTATAAATAAGGTAAAATGGTAAAAAAGGTCAATCTCGATTTGTACAGGGTCAACATTAAAAGTTAATCTTGATTATATTTTAAATACTTGCAAATTATTGCCTGAGTAAAGGGGGCTCCTAAAAAGTATTCTGTATTATGTTAAATCTTACTTGACGGAGAATAAGGGTCCAAGAAGTCAACACATTGGATTATGTTGCCCTAGACCTATTTTGGCTCCATAACATGGTAACTATGCATTGTCAGATGGTACAAACTATTCTTTAGTTTGACACTAAGCTAGATGAACAACGTCTTTCAATTTTACCAAAGTTGGAGCAACTTCTGATTTGACCCTGTACAAATGGAAATTACCTTTTTACCCATTTTGGCCATTTTTACCTATAACCCCCAAACCAGATGGTGTATAGATGGCACAACTATACTTTTTGGAATCCGTTTGACTAGACGGACATATGGCCACATTTCACACAGGATTGGAGCAATGTTAAAAATTGACCCCCTGTGTGAGAACTTAATTGACCCCTATTGAAAGTGATACCACAATTTGAGAGTACTACCTAACTAACATTGATGTAGAGGGTCCAAATATCTACCAAAGGTGTCAAACCTTTTCTGTAGTGAGGGGTCCACGATGATGTTGGACCTGGGTCCTAGCTCCCTACCTCTAAGACATAATCGGAACATTTTTGCACCTTTAACAGTCCAATATGATTCTATGTCATTATTTAGATGGGAGGGGAAATGAGGATTGGGGGGAATACGAAAAATGTAAGCGAGAGGGTATATCCCACATTTCATCAGAGAGAGAATGGAACATGAACTTTTAAATGGAGAATTATAAAAAGAGGAGAAACTTAAAGGTGCTTACATTTAATGGGAGGTTAAAGAGATACAAGACATTTCCAGAAAGAAGCACCCCCAATTTTTTTTCAAACGCCAAGGTTTTTTGTGGGCCGCCAGCTTTATCTGGCAGGACCACTTATCAATCCTTGTGCGTGTGTATGTATGGTGTGTTGTGTGTTGTGTGTGTTGTATGAGTGTGTGTCCAAAAATTGTTAAGTTTTTTTTTAAATTGACCTCAAGTGAAAGTTGAACTCAATTGGACCAAACTTCTGTCATAGGGGCACAATGCGATCCCTCATATGTTGTGCGGTCAAAGGTCTGTTGAAAGGTCAAAGGTCATGTGATCAAGTTGAAACATGGGCTAAAAATTTTAAAATTGCTCCTATTGAAACTTGAAGTTCAATTGACCAAACTTTTTCTTAGGTCCACCATGCGATCCCTCATATGTTTATGAGATCAAAGGTCACGTGCCAGGGTTAAAGGTCATGGAGCGCCCACAGCTTAATTTCTTTGAATATACGAGCGCGAAAGCCGAGAACCGCGAAATTCTAGTTTTGCATTTGGAATGCTTATATGTATTAGATCACACCTGACTTGAAAGCGAATACATATTGTATAAGATCATTAAGATGATGATTTTTGCATTTTCTGTCATGCACGACACAAAATCAAGCATGTTTTTCTGTGGTCACGATTATCAATAGCATGAAAGTTATAAACATCGTTTTTTTGTTTTTCTTTTGTTCTTGTTTTGACCAATAAACCTTCAAACGTTCTTGGTAGTTGTCTACCACCGACCAAGTGAATTGAATTTTAGCCTCAAAAAAATCTCATACTGTCCCTTTAATTATGAATTGGTTACTCAGAGGTTATATCTGGATGGGTGTATATGAGTCCAATCCACAATGCTCAGTTGAAGGGAAATTTCACCTGCACGAAGTCATTTTGATCACACAAAAATCCCTATTTCTTAAACACTTAAAAACCCCATTTTTACAACGCATTGTAGCTCACAAGGCAATTAGTGCTTAGGTAATCGTTATTAACAGTGAACATGTGATGTCTTGTGGTTCTTAACCTTCTTTAACACTTTTTGTCCCTATTAGTATTGACATGTGTTTGTACAATACAA
>JAMKCH010013294.1:0-45132 GCA_023653785.1 Ophioderma brevispina | reverse complement strand
GGTTTAATTCCCGACATGCTTGGATTGTGAAAACTCAATGAAAACGTTCCTCATAACGGTGTTAACACGTAAAAATACATTTAATGACATTGTGAATATTGGTCAAGTTACAGGGGTCAAAGGTAACCTTTAAGGGCACACTAAGGGGTCACATTCCTAATTAGGCCGCCTTGGTGTCAAGTCTCAGGCATGAAAAGGTTGGGTCTAGTTTCTTCTTCTTCTTCTTCTTTCTGACAATTGGCATCTCTTCCCACATCCTTGACGGATTAAACCAAAATTTGTCAGAAGCATGGGTTTGTTGATCGGTTCAAAAGTTATGCTTTGCTTGGGGTCAAGGGTCACGTAGGGATCACAGGGTTTAAAGTTATTTACTGTGTATAAAATTTAAAAACAGGTCAAATAGAAAATCTGTTAGACCATCTTATAGGACCAGTGATGAGAGGGTCCAATAAAAGTCAATCAGGAACCCATCACATGACACATGTTTAGGGTCACAGGTCAAAATACTTCAAATTGACGTTCCACTTCAAATCACTACTCCTCCTACAGATTAAGTAACCTGCTAGTGTGAGTCAGGCATATGAATTAGCCTGAGCCCTGACAAAGTTATTGGTCAAGAGGTCCATTATGGGGTCATCTGAGGTCACAGGGGTAAAATATTTACTGTGTGTAAAATTAAAACAAGGTTAAATAGGAAATCGGTGTTAGCTCAATATATAGGAGTGAGAGAGGTCAATAAAAGTCATTATGACTTCATCACTGGACCCATGCTTTAGGGGTCAAAGGTCAAAAACTTCAAATTACGTACACTTCAATCACTACTCCTCTACAGATTAAGTAACCCCCCCCCGGATAGTGTGAGGCATGCATATGAATGAGCTTGAGCCCCGTTACAAAGTTACGGGCTCAAAAGGTCATATGGTGTCATCTGAGGTAACAGGGGTCAAACATATTTTTACTGTGTGTAAAAATTTAAAAACAAGGTCAAATAGAAAATTGTTTCGCTCATCTCATAGGAGATGATGAGGGGTCAATAAAAGTCAATTATGGATTCATCACTTGAACCATGGTTTAGGGGTCACAAGGTCAAAATACTTCAATTACTTCCATCAAATACACACTTCCTCTACAGATTAGTAACCTGATAGTGTGAGGCAGCATATTAATTAGCTTGAGTCCCTTACAAAAGTTATGGGTCAAGGGTCATATGAGGCGTCATGTGAGGTCACAGGGGTCAAACATATTTACTGTGTATAAAAATTAAAATTAGGTCAAATAGAAAATCTGGTTAGCCCATCTTATAGAACATTGATGAGAGGTCAATAAAAGTCAATATGACTTTATCACTTGCCCCATGTTTAGGGGTAAAGGTCAAAATACTTCAAATTATGTTACATTTCAAACCACCACTCCTACAGATGTAACATGATGGTGTGACTTATGCATTAATTGACTTGAGGAAATTACAAAAGTAATGGGTAGAGAGGTCAATTTGGGGTCATCTAGGATTATTCTTCCCCGCCTAACATATACGTGCTCTTGCAAAGAGCACTAATCTAGTTAATTTTATCTTCATTTTTTTTCTCGACAAATACGTGTTATAGGCCGGACGGGACGTATGCAAATGATACACCGATACAAGACAGAAACGTATTTTGAATACCGTACCAAAGGTTGGTGAAAGCTGGCGATACACTAAGCAAAGATTATCATGATGATGTATGATGAGAAAGATCCGAAAAATCAGTAGGTGAGAGGATGCATTTCCCCATATGGTAATGCATCTTACACAGATCGTCATCAACAATAATCATTCTCCAAGCACAGGAGCATAAACACAAAATTATGTGCAACATTAAACAAAGTCAAGACATGTACCAGTAAATGTCGCTCAACAAACAACCCAGGGACACTTGGAAGTTATTTGGAATTTTCCCTTTTGATGAGATATCCATGCAATTAGGATTGGCAAATGTCTATACCCATCTTGCTAACCCCATGCGCACCGGGGGATGAGCAAACAACATCTATATATGTACAGCTCGCCTTCATCTGGCCAGACGAAACACATGGCATCTAGGCTTATCTTGTTCCGAAAATCTCTGGATTTTCAAAAAATTGTGAAAACTGGTTAAACAGGATTTATATTTCATGAATTAAATGGTCGCTACACACGGAGACACATGAGTACTGACAAGCGAGCTGATGCCAAGCCTTGCATTTTATTGTCCACTCGAACCCCCGCTGTATTTCGCCTCATGCTAAATGAATCATGCAATATCAGCGGTATTGGACACTTGACGAATGTATGTATCGAACCGATTGCAACTATGCGAACAGATCCAAGTCATTCCCAGGTAACATACATTTATTATCCAGGACTCGATATACTGTGAATATTAGTGTTGTCGAGGGACAACCTGGTCGTCTTGAACTGCTGGACAAAGTTATCTTCATGACTGAGAAGATTCCTATGGATTATATTTCCTGTGGATTTTGTAGGACTATACAATGCTGTCATTTTTGGAGTCTTCGCTATGAGGACACATCCTTGAAATGCAACGCTTCCTTTAATACTGGACATAAGTGAGTGTATCATTATTGAATTGTAATTGTGTTTTGGACATTCCAAATTCTCAAACTAATAAATTTGATTAAAATCATATTAACACTTAAATGTATGGGGGGGGGGGCATGTGGACCCAACATTTTGTTTTTCGTACGCCACTTTTAACGGTAAATTACTTTTGCCAAAAAAAATTATGTTATTGCCCAAATATCAGTTGCGCATATTTTGGTGGAAACAAAATCAAATCGGCCATGGCGTTATTATGCTAATTAGCATAATTAAGCATTTTGATGGCGCTATTCAAAATTTTTTGGCACTTAAATCGTACTGGAATAAGTTTTTTTAATTTTTTATTTCACCAATGTAAATGTGTTTATTTTCTCCTTTTATGAGCCAAATTTTATGGGAAAAGTCTTTCAGAAAGTGTTTTTTTTTTTCATTTTTGGCGGGGGAATTTGGTGCGCGTTGCAAAAATCGGTTTTGGGACCGCCATTTTGAATCGGTACAACCGATTTTGATTTTTTTTTCCTGTGATTGTGATGATGTACCCCATCAATGACCAGAGTTTGGTAAAGATTACCACTGCCAAAGTGGTTTTCAGAGAGGGGGGTCCCATTATACACAAACGGGAGTGTTCAAACAGTGTTGTTATATATATAAATTCAGATCACCTGTGCACAAGGCTCAATTTGTTTGTGTTTAAACGGTATTTCCGGCCTTGTCCACGAGGCGTCCTAACAATACCCATTCCACTTAGTGAATTGAATATTGAGCAAATTCAAAACTTACCAAAAGGCAGGCTCTCTCATTCCCATGATTTTCATACATATCTTATTCGCTTTCGTCTCCGACACTAGATTTGAAGCGAATACGGCGATGAAGGGTGTGAACGCCAGTTCAAGGTTGATGATAGCCATCAACCGATAATATGAAAAGGGATTGGTTAGGCATGAGGGTTTGGGGAACATCTGGACCCATACATAGGGGATGGTAAAATTGATGTTTATTACAACAACCTGCAAAAAATAAAATACAGGAGCAATTAAATCATATGAGCTGATGCAGTTTTACATATCGTCGCTGGGCGGGAAAAACCTCATATGTAACTTCAGAGGTCAAATGCAAAACCACATTATGTGCATTTTGGTCACACTGGATTCTAGCTTGAATTTCAATGCAAATATGAGAGTAAATCATATGGCAGTTTATTTCAGAATCTAGAGTAAATAATTATCTAAATATATTTAGAAAGGAAACCCTTTCATGTGCAAGGCATTACAGCAAATTATTCAGTTTTTGGTGTCTCCAGAAAAAGTTACATATGAGGTTTTGTCATGTTACCGTTTTTACAACATGTGAGGTTTTTGCTCTTAGAGGTCAAATGCATGAGGTTTTTCTCGCCCAGCGACGATATTGAAGAGTATGCAGTTGGAATGCCGGTGGCATTACTTCCTGCATTTTTACGGTATGTGACCCCCAAATATGACCTTACAACATTTCAAATCCAAACGCTCAGATTTACGAGTGCAAAAGGGAGGGATTCAACAGCCACCCTTTGATCATAATCCCTCTGCCGCAATCGATGATTGCCGAGCAATCATTACTGTAGAATATTTGAAAACTATGTCCGAACACGTAAACGTGTAAATGTATGTTGCATATTACAACATGTTCCGGCTATCTCCGGTGTGTATTTCTTGTTGTTTTCGTTATATAAGAAGTTAATGTACATCGTTGTGCGTTCAGCTTTACTACCCAAGACTGCCCAGTGTGAAAAATAAAGGATGAAGTTTGACTAAATTTGAACGTTGGACCCGGGGGCAGTCTTAGATTTTCGTTGGGCACCTATGCTCGTTCCAAGGGTTCTGAAAGTGACCCCTAACGGGATCAATTTTCAGTTAAAATATACCCGGCCCCTAATTGGACCAACTTTGGTGAATGTTTACTAGTTTTCAGTAAAAATATACACCTAACGGCACAGCAGTAATTTGACACCCAAAAAAGGTTACTGTGCTATTTAAAATATATTTTCCACCAGTATTATCCCAATTATATACTCTCTTTTGAAATTCCACTTATAATGAATTATAAACGTCTTTACTTGTATGCAAAATATTTTAGATTAATAGTGTAACAATTAATTTTCACTGTACTGCATTATTTACATATTTATTTATCATATTGTTTTTGCTGTAGGCCTATTCTATGATGAACAAATAAAAATTGATTGAAGATTGAAGGTAATTTGCAGTGAGATTATACCCATTGCGGGTTCTCAATACATGAAAAAGATAAACATCTAAAATAGCCAATATACAAGAAAAATGACACTTGTGCTGCAAGAAAAAATACAACACTTAGGGTTATGTTGCTGATATGTACATGTTAATTTTTCCTATTTGTATCATTGAACCAGTCACAATCACAACTGAATTTGTACCCCCAGTGGGACTAGAACTTGATTAATTTGAATTTCATACCCCCTAGCGATAGCCCCGCATTTGTCCCTCCTTTTTTGCACGGGTTCCCGACCAAAATCTAAGAACCCCCGGGCGTGTTGATCGGTTTCCATGGAAGAGTATGTTTGAGTATTTACTTCGCAGCATTCATCGCGTGCTGAGAATTTTCTGGAGAGAGAAAATCTGAATTATCCTCGGAAGGGCCACTTGAGAGAATATGAATAACAATTGCAATTATGGGGCGGCAGATAGATCGTTCAAACGTCAAGTGGGTCGATGTGGTCCCTTCCTATCTCTTTCTTCCATGATGTAACTAAGTTCTTTTATCAATTGGCTGTACGGTCACAGGATGACACGAAATAATTAAGTGTTCAGTTTACTCAGCACCTACCGACAGACTAAGATTAGGGCCCATTCATTATTTACAAGGGAAACACAATGTGTTTGGAAAATTACATATCTCCAATGTAAAGTTAAATAACCCCTACGGACTCATATATATTTTACACCCCATCACACACACACACACAATTATGGTATTCACAAAACTATATATGTTAGATCACTTAAAAATTACAGTCCTGATGCGCTTATCAAAAAGTTGCAAGAAACTGACTGGTCCAATGTCACTAGTTCGCTCTGTGTAAACACTGCCTGGGCGCATTTTAGCAGAATTTTTACTGATGTTCTTGATGCTATTGTGCCTATAAAGCGTATTCGTGTTAAAAATTCTACAGAACCATGGATGAGTGGGGAGATTCTTGACAATATTGTTACTAGAGATAAGTTATTCCGTAAATTCAAGAGAAACAATCGTGATCCTGAGTCTTAATGAAGTAGTTTACGGTAAATTAAGGGATCGGATTCCAACTTGATATAAAAACTTGCTAAACACAAAACTTCCAAAATAAGATCGAGGAAGATAGCAGTACCCTAAAAAAACTGCTGGAATCACCTTAAAACTTGGTAAAGATGCTAACACATTGCTACCCATTTTTAATGATTTCTTCCCAATGTTGCTACTTCACTTGTCAGTAAACTCCTCCTGGTCTCAATATTTTTGGTACTGAACATTGTCAATTCAGAAATATTACAATGACAAAGGCGTTGTTCCTGACCAGTTTAAATTGGGTGAAGTTGATGAGGATTTCATTTACAAGGAACTAGTGTAATTGAATGCGGCTAAGAGTACAGGACTCGATAATATTCCGGCCAAATTTTTAAGAGATGGTGCCAGTATTATGAAGTCCCCTTTAGCTCCCATTGGTTAAGTATCTATCCGTACCAACATTGTTCCTGATGAGGTTAAACGTGCTAAAGTTGTTCCACTTTTTAAGAAAAACAACAGATTAGAAGTGGGCAATTATAGACCTGTTAGTATTGTTCATCACCTTTTCTAAAATTCTTGAAAAAGCTGTAAATAACATGCAATTAGAACATACTAATCAATAATGAAATATTTTATAACCATCATCTGGTTTCCGATCAAACTTTTCTACTGACACTTGCCTATGCCACTTATGGATACATTAAAACCAAAACATCTAAGGGCCTATATACTGGCATGATTATGACCTCCAAAAGGCATTTGATACGGTGAACCATTCCATCCTTTGTGAAAAATTAAGAGCTATGGGCATAGGGTCAGTAGATTGGTTTATCTCGTACTTATCAAATAGAAACAACTTGTAAATGTAAATGCTTGTTTTGTCTGATCCCTTGGATGTTCAATGCGGCGTTCCTTAGGGCAGCATCCTTGGTCCCTTACTTTTTCAATGTTATATCAATGATACGCCCATTAGCATCAACCCTGACTGTAAGCTGTCATTATATGCAGATGACAGTGCCATCTTGTTTTCTCATAGTGACCCTGACTATATATCTCATGTTTTGGGGTCTGTTTTGGAGTCTTGCAACAGGTGGTTAGTGGATAATAAACTGTCACTACACCTGGGCAAGACTGAGTGTATACTTTTTGGTTCTAAACAGAGGCTCAGTAAAATTGACAATTTTAAAATTGTTTGCAATGGACATGTCATTGAGCTGTTGACTCAGTTAAGTATTTGGGTATTGATCTTGATAAGTACATGTCTGGTGATATTATTGCCAATAAAGTTGTAAAAAACAGACAAGGCAGTTGCTTAAATCTAGCCTCCCGCAAATTAATATGTTCAGCCCTAATTCAATGTAATTTTGACTATGCCTCCTCTGCATGGTATTCTGGTGTCAGTAAAAAATCCAAACTTAAGCTTCAAACAACTCAAAATAAGGTGGCTAGATTTATCAAAAGTTATGCGCCCAGAAGCCACATTAACCAGAAGGAATTGTCAAGCATTGGTTACCTCAACATTGAAAATCGGGCTAAATATCTTCGTCTCAGCCATGTTCATAAAATGTTTAACTGCTGTGCTGCTCCTTACCTTTTTGAACACTTTGAGCGTTTCACACAGTTTCATCAATATAACACTAGAGGATGCCGTTTTAATTTCAGAGTTCCATTAGTAAAAGGCATGGCCTCTTCCACTTTTTATTTCAATGCAATTCAGGATTGGAATGGGCTACCAAATCATGTAAAAGGGATTGTCAACAAAATGTGTTTAAACGTGCAATAAAAAAACTTGAGTAGCTAATTTTATTGGATGGGTTAACCATTTCTTTTAGTATATTTTTGTTATTGCTATATTCCTTCTTTGTTTATGTGAAGGTTTGGATGTATTTGTGGATGATGTTATTTGTGGGTTATTTTGGGTAGGGGTTGGTATCTAATTTAGTGTGTGTTGCTTTAGATTGTTTATGTGTAATTTTTAAGTGCAATTTTGATTGATTATAGAGGTTTAATATTTTGCTTTAATATGTATTTAAGTGTACTTAAATATTGTTTAATTTCTAATGATTGACAACTGTTTATATTTGCTGTCATTTTTACACTTAGCCATTATGTTAATATTTAATAGTTTTATATACAGTCACTGTGTTTATTAGGTTTACTTGGGCCCCAACGGAAACAAGCTACTTTTATGTGGCTTTTTTGGGTCACCCTAGGAATTCCATTCTTCAAGAATTTTCTAATTGCTGTAATTATTTTATATTTTATTGTATTTATTGTTTGTATGGAAATGGAAACTGAAGAAATCAATCAATCAAAAGGTACATTATACATATGATTTACTGTTGATATTTTATTAAGAAATGTCATGATAGGTGCTTGGTTTACTGAATAATAAATTACACATGACCACCTCCATCGGAAAAAAAAATATAATCACATATTAAACCCCCGAGTTGTCAAGTAGAAAATAGGTCTAGCCCCTAATGTGTGTAGGCCCTAGCGTACCCTGTTCCTAAAAACTAATCCATAACCCTAAACCCAAACCTATCTTATCTTACCCTGTATACCTCCAATCCTAACACTAAAAACCTAACCCGTGTTGCCCGATCCTAACCAATAAAGGAGACCTTACAATGCAGGGAGCCATATTTAGAGAGCCATATGTATACCATGCATATACGTATTACATTGTTTACGAATCGGTACCTTGCTAAACGGCGAGGGAACTCACTTCATAGGGTTTTGTGGAGCTTTTGGATTTATAAGACCATACTTCCACTGACACGCTATTACATACAGGCTTGTTCCAAAACGCCAAAAGATGAGTTTTCTATGAGTGTTATTGTGTATTGTCATTAAAAATCACTAATAATTCCCAAACACGTGCACTACACATCACCAGAACGTATTTTCCACTTTTTCCCCCCTTCTCCTTGCCAATGACTTCGGCCCAGTTCTGAGAGGGGGAATGCGGCACCGGGTATTTCGGCCCGGGTTTCGGCACAAAACACTAAAATACTGAATGAAATGATATTTTTCTGAGTGCATTACAGTAGCTGATCCAATTCGTATATAAAAAGAGGTATTTTGATTTAAAGCAATGGGCGGTTTTGGAACAAGTCAGGGGTTTACACCTACTTTATTGACACTTGAGGCGGATGTACATGTACAGTTGTGACCTCTGTACACGGGACCGACGGCTTAACGTCCCCTTCGAAGGATGAGATGCTTTCATAATTCATCTGCCCAATTCCAAGTGAATCATGGAGGAGAGTGATATTCTGTACTTAATCAATAACTCGTATACAGATTAAATTAAGCACCGAATAAATCACGGAGTTTAAAGATATAGTGTTTATTCCCATTGGTGTCAAAATATACCAGCTATTTTGTCATTATGACGTCACTATGATGTCATAAAGTAAGGAAAGTATGAAAAAAATAAAAAACTTAAAAAAAGCAAAAAATAAAAAAAATAAAAAAAATTATACAGGGTGAGTCAAAATGATTAACAATCGTTTTTCTTTGATTTTTATACATCAGCGAAAAAATCTACCGAAGATAGCCAAATCACCTATAAAACTAGATTATTTCACCTACTAGAGAAATTTGGAATTTTGATTTTGAACTTGCATGCCGAAGTTTTGCTAACTAAGATAGGTACCCATTTTTCACTCTGTCCAAGGAATCACTGCTGTGGAATGTAGTTAAGGATTTTGGAATGAGTCTACACAAGTACAACATGGCATTCTTGCTGCCTTTGATACCTTTGTTGTAACCTTTCAAGAAAAAATGTCAAACTATTTCATTATTCTGAAATCAATAACAAATCATGGAATTTCCACCCAAATTTTGAAGCATACTTCAATAAATTCGAAATTGTTCACATTCTTTTCGCGGAAAGTGAGTGCAAATATGTAGCAATCCTGCTGCAATACAGCCGGGACCAAACATTTTCCACCGACTCCTTCATAATTGAGGACGGGGGGGGGGGCCTAATTTGAATTACAGTGTTTGAACATTACACACATTCAACGTCCATCTGTTTCTCTTCGCATATCAATCCTGTCCCTCCTTCCCTCTTCTTTCTCTACTCCTTTTAACTTGTCTTTTTCACACTTTCCGCTTTACCGCCTAGCTTAAGCTTATTTCATGGTCCCAGACCATGGGGGAGTGGACAATGATCCCTTCCCCCTGACCTCCTGTTACGCTAGTGTCATTGACTATTGTTAGAAATATTATAAAAAAATTGGTACGGATTAGGGAATGGTTACTTTAGACCAAAATACAAAAGATGTTAGCATTTGATGACACAGTTAATCAATGGCTTGCTTGATGTGGACGTGAAGAATTGTACACCTTGGTCAAGATGGTTTTTGGCGGCTTTTCCGCATAATTTACCATATCGCCAATATGCCGAAAATGTAAACTGAGATTTTTTTACCAATGACAGTTGATATAATGAGCTATGTTTTCAGTATAAAAACATTTCTAAACATGTCAAATATTTTTCAATATTTTTCTGACATCGAGGGCTCTCTTCTCTCTCGTCTTCTCATGGTGTCGTGTGGGCGTGTAAATCTTTTTGATCCACCCTGTACACAGTACTAAACGCTCTGAATATATAGAACTTATCATGTAGAAGAAATTACAGTCCGCCGTATACTCACAGCTTGGCTACAACGGTAAATAATAAGCACTCGATTCAGTCGACTCTCACGCAAATAGTTTCACGCACAATGTAACCAGCCTTCAATGCTATCCATAAAGAAATTCATTAGGATCGCGGCAAAACTACCTTTTGACTATGAAATATAAAATATTACACAACTATTTGTTATCAGTAAATGATAATATAAATAGACAAATCAACAGTCAGATATTAAGTAATCAATGAAAACATATAAAAATCATTGGATAGGTTTCCGGTTCAAACTTCCCTGTGTTATGAGCAATTGAATGTTTAGTAATTCAAATGTTAATAGGGGATTCAAAAGTCAAAACAATAGAAAAGACAGAATAAATGTCCACATGAGAGATCCAATATAACAACAGGCTTAATAAAAGTCAATAGTGAAGTCAAATGTCCCCACAATGGAAAATTATGTAATCATGTGCTCATCAGTGCATGTCCTTTCACTCGGGTAATTCAAATGTTAACTCTTGCCAACTCATATGTCAATTGGCAGTGAAATAGTTGCAAGAAATTTAAATAAAATTAATAGATTGATTCAAAATACTTGCACCACAGAAAACAAATTTGTGTTGTTATAATTAGAAATGAGAGGTTCGTACAGGGGGCAAATATTAAAGTAGGTGAAATTGTCTGAAAACTATACCAACATTGGTGGCCCATCTCCTAAAGGATTAAAAAAGGTACCGTTCGCCTATCTGTGGGTACGGTTATAAATTTAAAAAGCCGTCTCAAAAAAAATGGTACAATCAGAAAAAAAAATTGGTTAAATTGAAATTCAAATAAGTCATTTTCTTGGCATCATAGTAGAGAACAACGACCCAGGCTTTCCAATGGTTTTGTTTCATCTTATTGTTTTGTCAATCTAGAGATATAATCAATTTAATGCGATCACCAAAATTACAAGTTTGTGCCACTTGTATGCATGGGAAGAGGTGCTTCGCCCAGTTATGACATGCTGTCTTAACCTCAAAACAAAATGATTGCAACTTGACAAGAGAAACAAAACACAGATTAAAGTAAACAAAGAAGTCTAGTGTTTATCGACAGCATAATAGCAAAACATAACAGTCAATGATAAATATCTTCTTTTCATAAATAATTTAAACAATTACAAATATTTATTGCCACGTCATGAAAAATTATGGAATTTGAATTATTTCAAAATTGAGTATCTGTAAAATTGCCAGAAGGAATGTAATTGCAACAAAATAAACAAAATAACAAAAATAAAAAAAATAAATGGTTTAAGAATATTGCACTATCTTTGTGCATTTACTATAGATTGCGTCAATAAAAAATTTGAATTTGGACAGCAAAGTTATCAAAAATGTGGTAGGAATTTGCGTTTCATGATATATCAAGACCATAAAAACTCTCTCCTCCATGTTGTTGTACGCGGCTGTTACGAAGCACTAATGCGTTCTATTTATAACAAAGAACAGTATGTCGAATGTTAAAGTTATTCACTTTATCTTAAATCAGAGCTTACTGATATAACTTCCACCATTGGTGTCTTTATGAAATGAATCCCTTTTTTAAAGATTTTCATATCTGCTCAAGTTGAAACTTAAGTTTAACAAATTCATTCACCGTTTTCACTCAACCAGAAGTGGCACAAACTCGATTTTTGTGTTCCGCAGTAAATGGAGTTATCTTCGATTGAAAACAAGCAAATGAGATGAACAAACAACAAATATGGAAAGCATGGTAATTTCTCTTTAATGTGATATACAATACGACTAATTATTATGTTGAGATATAATATGAAAAAAATCGTTTGATTGTACCATTTTCTGTGTGCGAGGACCTAGGCACTCAGGTCCGCACCCTCCTAGGTTCCAAGAGTTCAAAGTCATCATGGGGTGTAAACATTTTCAGAATCTCAGATTCTTGCAAAATGGTCCCAACTTGCTTTATATAGTCCAAAGACCAGAAAATATAAATTACATCATTTCCACCAGTGGTGACGTAATTAGAGGTCAAAATTTCTAGGTATGTTGGTACTCATTGGTATCAATGGAAAGAGGGGGACCAGAGCTAACATTGGTGCCCCATTGTGTCGCCCCCATACTGGGCGTGTGGGTATTTCCCTCCCGAAGGAGGGTGGTTGCCACCCCATCCTCACTTTGGGATCACCGGTAATATAACCTATACCCCGAATGAATTTTGCATGAAAATGTCAATCGACTTATCCAAAACAATTTGGCACCAAAAAAAGGGCGTTTTAGCAGCGGGAAAAAAAACTGAAGGGGGGAATTGGCAACCCCCCCAACTCCACAACCTTTTCGTTGGACACCCTATGGAGATGACCAGAGCCATAAGTGTGGGGGAAAAACGTGCGCTTTGCAGAATTTGATACGGAACACACCCTTTACCAGTAAAAAATATATATCATAAAAAAAACTACTACTTTAGACGTAAATGAGACAATATTAATCGGTGATTTTCCTACAAATTTAACCGAAAAAAAGTAATACACAGGGAAAATTTCCGCCGTCTATTGTATGAGGAGCTGCTTCATTTTTTTTTCATACCAGGGAAAAATTTAACAAGGAAAAAGGAGCATTAAAATGCTCCTAGACAAAAGTATAAGCGGCCGTACAAGCACAACAAAACTACAATGTAATTTCATTGCATTATCAGAGCTCCTACATGAAAAAACTATAGATTAATAAAATACAACCATCTAAATTTCTTTGGAAACTTTTCTCGGGGTTTCAACGAATACAAGTCGAGCGTCCGAATAGAGACCGTATTCAATTTGACGTCAGCCACCAGACATGTTGGGGACAAGATGCATACATACATTCCAGGACTACAATCCATTAAGCTGTAATCGATCCATGTTTAGCGATGCACCGGATCATTAAGGTGAATCGTACTGGGAATGCCGTCTATCTGTCACCAAATGGCTGGGCTATTGACTACGGTTTATTCTGAACTCCTTTGATGGCCGACTGGTCTAGGCCACGAAATTGTTGATTTTTATTTTTGGTGTTCAGTCAGTTCGAGTCTGGGCGATCCCTCATTTCGAATTATTAATTAATGTTGTTATATATGGTAAGTCCTCAGTTGGTGCTTTTAGTTGAATAATTCAATTTCATGATATGAAGTCGAAATTAAATTACTGAAAGAAGTGCGATTTTTATTGAGATTCATTTAACACCATCGTAAATAAAACTCGTAATGCATGTCATATAATTCACCAAATTCCTTGCCACAAAATGTAGTAAGTCATGTGTAGCTGTATTCTGTTTACAAATATGTATATTACAAAGTATGTTCTCTAACAAAAAGATGTCCTCTGTCTAGATCGGGTTGCGTACCCTCCCGTAAGATTTTACAAGTATTTCATATAATTGAATTAGAATTGTTATGCCAGTAGGCTAATATAGTATGTTCATTCGTTGTAGCGGTTAGTTCACATTTGCAGAGATGCCACTTTTCATGGACAAACCATGAATTCAGCACTTTTGCTGCCCAAAAATTTATATTTTTAGTTATTTTCAGAACGGTTTGGGGTTTGTATGGGGTTTATGCGCTTTCCAGGGGTTTCGCCGTTTAAAGGTTTCTGAGTGAGTGGAAAGATTTATAATTTACTGCTTAGCGTAGAAATAATATGCGGTTTCTTCATGGTAACGATAAATGTGGGCAATTAGAATTGTCACGGTCCTGTTGGTACCAAAGGATAGCTCTTAGAGTTTCTTCTTTCCAATGGTACCGAAATAAGTACCAACATCCCCATTTGACGTTACCATGACGTCATATGTTGGGAAATCCGAAAATACTGAATATAGGGTGGAAAATTGATATTTCGCAAGTTTTAGCGGACTCTAAACACTCATTAAAGCTCTAAAATGCTGTCATTATATAAAACTAGTCATTCCATCAAGTAGAGTCAAAAAGCGCATGAAAATTGATGTCCTAAACTTTTTTGGCGAAAATTTAATTTTTCACTGTGTGTGTCTATGGAAATGGCAGTTTGCTGACATGCGAACTTATGACTCATTGTGCGTAATGCTGGATGTTGGTACTAATTTTGGTATCAATGGGAAAGAGGAGAACAAAATCAGTGTCTGTAATATTCCTGTGTTGGTTAGGCATGTTGGTAAATTCTCTTCCGAAGTTAGGCATGTTGGTTGCGCCTCACCTTTGTTTTCCGGACCTCGGACACATTATGCGCCCATAAACGATACTGAATCACCATTATTTCTTAATTAGACAATATTAAGTCACCCTGGTGCTCATGGTCTACCGATGCTACTTACTGATGCTATAGCAAAGTCCACAGCCTTCTGTATTGCCAGCAAAACCAGACGAGAGGTACCAAGCTGTGGGCAGTCAGTCCCATTCCTGCATGATTCTGTAATACAAATACCATCAAACATGGATGAATCGATGGTTACACCACACCAAATTTCTAGTCTTGTGGTCGTGATGTTCATCTGTGGAAAGCAGTCATTGTGCAACCAAAAGAACATATTCCTGTGCGATTATATCAAATATTATCTAAAGGGAGATAAGGCACTCACTCTAGTTGGGTACAGGAAGGGACGTAAAGGAAGCTCACTAGTGTCTGGTAAGTTAAGCGACGACATCGCATATATCACTTCAGGCCCTTAGCCAGAATTTATGTGGGGGGGTCGGATTGATTAGAAGTGACCTTTTGCGTACAAAAACCAATTTTTTCGGCTCGCTGCGCGCGCGATGACCTATATATTTTCACACGTTTGGATATTCCGAGTACACCCCCCCCCTTGCCAGACGTGGGGTTGTGTGTTTGGGGGGGAGGTTCATGAAACCAATCCAGCGTTGACAAAAAAGGATAATAACACCAACATGCGGTAATTACAAAACGGACCTTCAACATGACAAGAGCCCCTGCCCCCCCCCCAAACCCACGCACCTTCAACACTGCAGTAGCGGACCTTTGTCATTTGTTTCATGCCCTCACAGCGCAGATCCAAAATGACACATGCAATTAATATAATGAGGAGAGTGTACAACTTCAACTAACAATTGTGTCATATCGTGCATTAAAATAAAAGGAACCATCAATATAAAAAAGCGCGCAATATTAAAACTTCATTTCAATTCGAATTACAACAATTGTAATAGATACACATCATACCCCGATGAACCAATCATCAATCCATCCATTCACAAATCGATTAACACGATCACCCTCATGGATTTCTTTCCTTTTTGGCAGTGTATTGAAAGATATTCATGAGAAACTAAAATCCTGGAAAATTGAGCCTCCTGTACCTCTTTTCGTTTTCATCCTACAGCATTCTAAATTTGAGGGAGGTCACCTCAAAAACATGTACTGGTGTGAATTCAATATTCAGAGGGCCATAGTAAAGAATACACACCTCAGGTTCCTTCAATCTTGCCATTCTGGATAACCTTTTTGCTTGCAGATTGGCAAATATGTGAACAGAAAAATGCAACCTTTCCCCATTTAAATAACAGGGGTCAAATGGCCCAAAACCACTCGGACCATACTTTGGGTACCCATAAGTCAAAAGTAAAAGTGATAACTTCCAAATTTGGGCTGGTGAAAGCTTAACATGAATACTACCCTTGTGTACAATCTTATACTTCTATCAGCTTTATTGGAAGAGATATAGCTGTTGCAAAAAGCAAAAATTTCCAAAAGAACCTTGACTTGACCCCCCTGAAAATCAATGTCAGACATTTTGCACCAAATTCTGCTTGAAATATGGTTAAGAGGGGGCCCCTGCTGAAGTTGTGTGCAAAGTTTCAACGTGGTGTCTAACTGCAATATGTAGGTAAACGGCTTTCAAGTATCTAAACTTTCAACTAATATCAGACAAAGTTCCCATTGAAATGTACACAGAATTCTGAACTTTGCAACCTGGGTATTCAAGTGCAGTTTTAAGACTTTGAATCCAAGTTTGACCTTGAAGCACCTGATCTTGATATGGACCAAATTTCATCTTGGTGTCTTGTTTGGTAAGGAATTTATAATACTTTAATTATTCTAATTGAATTATATAGTAAAAAGTGAACTGTGCAAGTTAGTACCCAGTTTGCAAAGTTCAGGTTTCCTGTGTGTTTCAATGGGAATTCTTTCAAAACTGAATTACATGAAGTAGAGCTTTTTGAAGATCAGTTACTTGTAGAAGACACTTAGACACCACAATGAAACTTTGCCAAAATATTAAGCAAGGACCCCCCTCAAACATATTTCAAGCAGAATTTGGTGTAGAATGTCTGACATTGGTTTTTAGGGGGGCCAAGTCAAGGTCAAATTGGATTTTTTACTTTTTGCGACAGCTATATCTCTTCCAACGAAGCTGATATAAGTATAAGATTGTACACAAGGGTAGTATCTAAGATTAGCTATCTCCAGCCCAAATGTTGAAGTTATATCACTTTTACTTTTTCTTTTTGACTTATGGCCCCCCCCCCAAAGTATGGTCCGAGTGATTTTGGAGCCATTTTTTGACCCCCTGTTATTTTTAATTGGGGCAAGGTGCATTTTTTCTGTTCACATATTTGCAATCTGCAGCAAAAGGTTATCCAGAATGGCAAGTTTGAAGGATCAGAGGGGTGCAGTTCTTTACTTATGGCCCTCTGAATATTGAATTTCAGAACCGGTACATGTTTTTGAGGTGACCCCCCCTCAAATTTCAAATTGCTGTAGCGTGAAAACGAAAAGAGGTACAGTGATCAAATTTTCAGAATTTCAGTTTCTCATGAATATCTTTCAAAACACCAAAAAGAAAGAAATCCATGAGGTGATGGTGTACTCGATTTGTTGAATTGGCATGGAATGACCCACATAGAGAAACACAGCTTCACAAGATACACTGATACACTGATGACAAAGTTCATCACCCATCATGTATCAAGAAAAAATTTAAACTACAAAATTAATAATCAATAATCACATCAGAACATGTAAACACGAGATCCCCTTAAAGACAAGATGAATCAATACAGTATTGAAACATTAAGGCAATATTTTACAGATTAAATGGCCTTACATGTACATGTATAATTGATAAACGGTATGTTAATTGATACAGATTTTAAACTACTTATATGAGTAATACACAATATCATATTATTATTTCAACAATTTTAAGTACATCTAAATACAGTCATACAATAGAATACCTTAAACTATTCCAACCTCAAAATACAAAATTCTAAATTTAAATACAACCCGTCTGTTCAGATAACAGACGATTTGCCCCTTATAGTCGCCTTTTACGACATGTAAGGGGGGACAGCGGGCCTATTCTAAACCCCGAAGCCGCAGGGGGCCCCTTTTAGTCGCCTTTTACAACCTTTTTCGACGACACTAATATTCTGCAGTGCCGGTACAATAATCTAAGTGTTACCACCAAGGGTCTGCGTCGCAAATGCCCACTTTTAGGACCAAAACTTGGAATCCATTTTGATTTCAAAATGTGAAGCTCTTTTGGTCTTGAAGATGACACTAGACAAAATTTATTAATTTTATGATCATGTAGTATCTGCACTGCTCTGTCACACTGGACATCCACAACTAAACAACTGGTCAAGATCTCTGTATTTATGTTTTCCAGCTAGTTTTCAATAATAATATAATGATAATCATTACAGCATCATCATGTATAAACATCGCCTCACACTGTCCAATTGGATCTCACATAAATAACATGATCTGCCTTACATCATATTAGCACTTAGCTTGTAAACATCGGGTCTGATCTCAATATGACACTAGGGGAATACCATGTTTTCCCTTCCACAATACACAAAGTACTTTTTCCCGTGAGAAATCATTTCTCAAGTAAAATAAAGAAAATAAAATTATCTTTTTAATCACAAAATGTAGGATACTATCACACCAGAAAATACTAGAGGAGGCAACTATATCTAAATTTTAATTTACAAATTTATTACGTCTTTTGATAATAAATACCCAATTTTGTTGGTAGTTGGTTTGTATTCTTTGAGGTGCAATGATTATGTGAGCATGCTAACAAGTGGCTCAGAACCGAGCAGTTTTAGTATCATGGGAAAGGCGCATTTTTCATCTGTGGCCTTGGACCTGAAACTTTTAGCCCACAAACTACCCATTTACGATTTCGACAATGCCCTTACGTTGCTGATCTATAGTAAGCGAGTGGAAAGGACCAGAAACACAAAGATGTTAACAAAATAAAAATTCACTCTCACGATATTCAAGATTCTATATCTAAATTTTAATTTTACCAATTTTATTACCTTTTTGATAATAAATATTCAATTTCTTTAATCATGCCTATTTTGGGCTCCATCTCGGATGTTTAGATATGGCAAAAATTCAAGTACTAGAAATTAGATGCCAGTGGGGGCTATTTTGGGCGCCATCTTGGATTTTTTAGATATATCAAAAATTTTAAAAACTAGAAAATTAGTTCCTTTAGAACCATAAAACGAAGCTAAAAAGGTGGTTTGGTAGCGTCCGGGGAAGGGGGATCACCGGATACCTTCTATAGACACTGCACTACAAGGTTGTATATTGGAATTTTAATAGTTCTCCAGATAGACAAGGATGGATATTTATTAATCTTCCCCTGGAGATGGCCAGGGCACATGAGCGTTGAAAAAAAAACACCACGTGTGCTTGGCAGGATTCGAACAGGCGACCTCCGTACCATCAGCACGGCTCCCTCGCCAACCGAGCCATCAAGGGAGGGTTGGTAAGCGGAGCGACAGATATATGTGTCCCACGCTTTCCTAGCGGACAGCATCAAAACGGTGCTCTTTGTTGTAAAAATGAGCCTTGCCATACTAGACTATGGGGCATGTCCTTGTATGCTGTTGTTCTATTGTCCCCATCATAATAAATAATTAAAATCATATAACCGTCTGTTGCCGCAAATAAAACTGGCACATTTTCTTGGAAATGAATAAAATGTCAGTTTAATTTAGTTTTCCCCAATATCAGTGACCAATAGATACACTAGACTTCAGCAAACAATGGAGCTAAAGATATTCAATTACCGGCTCGGTATGCGGTGTAGAAAAACACTAAAGATCCCTTTTCATCTGGGGGTGCAGGACCATTGTTATATTGTCTCGCGGTTGAAAAGACTCAGGTGTTACTACCTCTCCTTAGACGAAGTCTTTTTTTAATGACGTAAGCGCAAAATACTTATCCTCATTTGCAAATAAATAAATCTTGAGCTTCTATAGTGCGTGTTCAATTAACTTTGTCCATGTTTTTTCATCATTTATGCCAGAATGTTGCTGGGCATGCTTTGACCTAAGAACTTTGTGCAGAATTAAAATCCGTAACTTATTGCTTAACTTCATTTGTATTCAATTTACCGCGCTTTCAGAAGAAAACTTAGGGTCAACGACCTATATCATAATGTAAACTGGTTAGTTATTGTGAAAGAGGACGGGTATTTGTTACTCAACCCGAATCGTGGAGGTGATAACATCTGCCTATAACAATGGCTCCGCATACCGGGCCCATTGTAATATCTTTAGTTAATGGTTTGCTGAAGTCTATACATATCCATTGGTCACTGATATTATGAAAGAGAAATTGATGTGACATTTTATTTTTGTAAGAAAATATGCAAGTTTTATTTGGGGCAACAGACGGTTATGTCATGTTAATAATTGATCAATAATTTAACACCGGGTTTTGTCTTATCCCTTTGAAGGGACTACGGAATTTGTTATGCAGCTTGTTATTTGGTCTACGCCCCATAGTCTGGGTTGGTACATTATGTGACCTCACTTTTGCTACTCCCAGTTGAATTCAGCAGCATTGACGGAATAAAGTGCAGGAAATACTGTACTTTATTCCGTCAAGGCTCCTGAATTCAGCTGGGAGCAGAAAAAGCGGGGCCACAAAATATACCAACTCCCATAGTCTATACATTTTTACAGTACGTAATGGCATGGAATTGACAATCCCTGGTCACTGAATTTGAGAAACATTGACAAACGTACATTTGCCCATTGTGCTATATGTATGTGACCTACAGATTTGATTGAACTCTCATCGTTCAAGTTATTATGTCACCTTTTTAATGAAAACAATTTCAATTTGAGATAACCGATTTCAAAATTCCATGGTCATTTTACCATAGGCTATCGGCCCATCTAATCTATGGAGGCCTACAAAGTACTAATCAACAAGTGCAAGTAACTGTAGAGCAACATATACTGTCATTATAGACCAGCTACAGTTATATTTGCCATTCCAAAAGCCCAATAAGGCAATCCTTGACATGACCAGGGTGATTCAGTAGTCTACGTAGTGCACAGTACTTTAATTCTGCATCTGAAGAGCATGCATCCACTAGTACTGAGGTTGGAGAAAAGATGTAATTCGACCTCTTTGAAAGAAAGACTTCTCAATGTCAACATTTCATGTAAAACATGCAGGAAATTTTGAAAATGCATTTATTTGTACATGATGAACTAAGGGAATAAATTACTACACAGCCAAAATATTTGTTTTGGATTGCCAGCAGCAGTCACACAAAACTGTTGATCAAAAAAGCCATATTGCGCAGAAGGAGCTGGACCGGAGCAGTCTCTTCCACATAAGCACAAGATCATAACAATAGATTTAACTTTCATTTTATTAACCAAGATATCATTTTATGGCATTTTTGGAACCAATTTTCGAACTTGACCTATATTTTCACAAGGTGCACATAATGCTAAGATGAACACCTTTCCATACATACAATAGTGCAAGAAAACATTTTAGGAAAAAGACCATATTTGACATTTCACATTCTAAATAGGCCTTCATAGCACGCATAGATGATGCAAAGATGAACACTGACACATGTATTATTTTTCACATGTAACTATCAGAAATCACTGACCATCATTTGTGTTATATATGGTACGAGTTCAAAATCATTTATCTTGTATTTATCACAAACATTTAAGCGTATAATATACAAATATTGACTGCTATGAGGGGCATGGTTGAAACTATAGGCCCTCGGTGACCTCGAAACCCCTACTATGCCCCGAGGCGTAATGCGCCGAATAAAAAGCAGTCAATATTCGTTTTATATACCGAATATATAGATTTTTGTCATCTGATTGGTTAAAAAAACATTCTAAGCCGGGATGCAAACACAGGTCTATAGTATACCATTTGTAGGCCATGTCATGGCGTGCATGCATGCATGGTTTAACAATTTGTGTAACTTAGAATCCAAAACTTGAGAAGAAACCTTTCTTGTGTTGAGGAAGTGATGTTGGAGTCCAAAACGGATCGCCGTGATCGACTTTTTGCCATTTTTTTGTCGGCAAGATGCGTACAATTTTCCTTGCATTTCATTAAAATCATTGACTCGATGATCGCAGCTCCGAATTCGGCAACTTTTACACGGCCTGCAGATGGCCGTCATCGACATCGGTGTCAAATTATAATCCTCGAATATCTTCACGGTGTATTTTACCTGCTGTTTGGTATTAGCCCTATGAGCTGCATCTCTGATTCCTTTCAGATCTTCATCTACAAGCTCAAAGCATGAATGCTGATGCTGCGATTCAGCCATTTCACAGTACTAGTAAACAAAATCCGATGGTCTGCTTATATTCATCTCTTACACCAGCGTCAATATGTACACTCATAATACGGATGAATAGTTCGTACGGCAGTCTTCTACGCTGAGAAGAGGTGTCCCGGGCATAGTTTATGAACTATGCCCGCTCTTCCCAGGGCATAGTTCATTTTTGGTTCAATTCTTGAAGCTAGTTGAATTTATGCCTCCACTTTTAACCAATCAGATGATAGGGATGAGGTATATAATCTCTATTATAGCCTTCCTTCCTTTTTTTCTTACTTCTATAGATTGTGAGAAGAAAGAGGATAATTTACCTGTCCCTGTTCTCAAATGTCCTGCACGTGGTCCCTTTTCATAGGATAGTCGTATTTTATAAGACAGGTTTCCAGGAAAATCATTTTTTAAAGACTATAGCGTTCTCAAAGGGCTGTGGCTCAGTGCGATAGGCAACAATCAAGTCGTCTTCTGTTGCATAGCCAATCACCTATGCGCAGGAAAAAATGGAAAACAAACTAGGTTACAGATTCATTGATGTCATAAGTAGCCTTCACACCACAAAATAATTATTTAATCTCCAGTCTAGCCATATTCACATAACATCTTTGCAATCACACACTCCCTCATTGGGTATTTGAAAAACAAAGAAAGATGGAGCACATGAACTCTGAAGTGGTAGCGTACCTTTATACTGGGACGCCACTCAGCGACGGCGGAACGATTTTCAAAGTGGAGGAGCCACTTCACACGTTAACTTATTTAATACTCTACTGTCCTTTTTTTTCGCGTAGCTATGAAAAGCTCCACGTGTATCATCAATCAATTTTGAAAAGTGGAGGGTCACGCCCCTCCACGTTAGCCCCCTGCTCCCATGCCTCCCCCGGTTCCGCGGCCGTTGTTGTCGCTGTATTCATTATCTTGTGATTGTGTATTCATGAATCATGGAATTACGAGATTCGTAGTTAAGGTGGCACCCACGTGTTTTGGTTAATTTTGTTCATATGCAAATTAGCCCATTGGTATTCATTACGTCTAGACGTAAACCATACAGCACTAGAGGTTAACATAGTGTACCAACTTACCAAGTTGCATGTTTACGGGCGATTTGTTGATACAGTGGAATAATTACAACTGACATTACATGCAAACATCCAGACACTCATCCAACAGGATAAATTCAGATGTACCAGTGTCTAATCTTGTGTGCAGATATGATCTACTCTAGATGATAATGGGTAATTTGGGATCATTTTTACCCGACTCAATATATTTGGATTTCAATGGGACTTGAACAAAATGAACTTTAAGCTCTCTACGCGGCTGACTTTAGAAGATTACAGACCACGTGAAGTCTGAGCTGAGTTCTGCTTGTTTTGCATATTTTTTAGAGGAAATTATGACACGTGGTGGAGTATGGGCATTGTGATACTAACATTTTCTCATAACATCGAAATGTAGAAACTTTGACGAAAAGGTCAAAGTACCCATGGAGCCATGCGCAGCTGGATTTACCTGGAATAGGATCCTGTAAAAGGTTGTGTGGTATCAACATGTTCAACCTCAAAATCAGGAAAATCAACGGCGGCCTTTTTTAAAATCAAAATTGTATATTTGACAATTTAGTATTAGACGATACAGGATTTCAATTGGACGTAGTGAGATGTTGCGCATTAGCGTAAACATTTCAGTTTGATCCCATAGTTGCTTAAAGAGGTGGCGTGTAAGATAAATAACCAGCATGTACATTTCCACAGACTTTCTTATTTGAAACTTATTCAATCAGGTAAGAATATGCAATAAGGTAAACGTGACTGCTGCATTACATACTTCTATTATCGAGTTTGAGGAAATGTGGAACTTTTACAAACGTTTAAAATTCACCAGCAGGCTTTGCCATATGCAGAATGTCAAACTGCAGCTGAGGCTATATTACAGTTTGTGGGAAAAATAAATCATCAGTTATCTACCATGAAATATACCAGTATGACCCAATGTGTTTACCCCACTGATCGCGATACAATGATTGGAAACCTGGGCTTCTTTGTAATGGAGCACTGACGGCCATTAAATCGGTGGTCATCCCAACAAAGAGAGCCCAAGCAGGTGGTGAAGAGCCGGTAATTTCTACAAAAAGGTGATTCCCATTGAATGTAAATAAGCGGACATAACCAGGACTATAGAATCAATGCAATTCAGTGAGCTCATATATTTGGGTATGGGATGGCATGTCTCTAAACGTGCACCCGGGATAAACTTCTGTTAAACAGGTGTCTTTTGAATGCTATGTATTCGGGAGACCAAGAATGTCCACCGTTGCTCCATTCATCAAATATACAATTACGGTTGGGTAGCCCGAATCCATGTATAGACGATCTGTGGTTTACCCAGATACATTATTGTAAGTGGAATTTACCTTTGGGTAGACTTTTATGCCAACCCTCTCTGCAGCTGACATCATAATTGTTGTAGTCTCTGTGGTGTTGGGTGTAAACCCCAGTGGCATGCTTCCATTAGGCAAGTAGTCATACAAAGACACTGTCGGAAGTTGAGAGGGGAAGGGATTGATCATAATGGCCGAGGGATAAGAAAGCTGACGATAATAGACATCTAAAACTAAAGTGAGTGGTATTATGAGTTCCTGTAAAGGAATGACAAAAATATAATCATGGTTATTATTTAATTATACTATTTCAAGGACGAAGTATAACAGGGATTTGCTGGTGGGCCCATAGAGGGGCACGATCTAAAGCCGAAAGTCGCCTCCATTAGCAAAAAACCGGTTTGAGGAGTACATATAGGGATTGTTCTGGCTTATAGTATTGGTAAATATATAAGCTGTCTGGGGTTTGGCATCAGTGGTTTATAATATGACTTAATAACATAATTGCATATTTTTTGTTTGCACTTCATGTTTCTTTTTGGGGTGGTTGTAACAACAATATAAATAATATATCGTTGTTATTTTTGTTGCTTTTTGAAGGCAAGTGATTGATGCATCTTATAAACACAACGTGTTTGTGATCTAACTGTGCTTCTTCAGTTGTGTATTTTTTTAAATAAATTATGCAATTTTTGATTTTTAAACAAACTTGACCAACATTTGTTATGATTTTCATCGTCACAAACATAATTATGTGGAAATTTGGACTGCCAATTATATTCTATGAAACTATAGTCGATTCGCGTTGGATATTCGTCCCCCTGGAGTTTTGGACCTGGACCTATTCAATTAAGTAGAAGAGGGGACATGAAAAGAATTCAATGCCAGTGCCCACAACGGATTTTTGGAGGACACCCCGGTCATATAAACTCACTCACCTGCCCACCTAAATGACCATTAATTCTGTATGGAAAACGCACAAGAGTGTATTTCAGGCCTTAAATTCCTCACAATTAACATGATTAACAGAAGTCCTGCGCCCTCATTGAATTTTTCACATCCGCAATTATGGTACGGGGTCACATATCGATGAATCGAGTATAATATACACCTGTCACAGCAGTAAACCCTATGATTGCAACAAACAATGAGTTTTACGTGACAAAAATATACAGGCTTGGATTGTTTGAAAATTCGTTACAAGATACTACATGCGACAATTCACAGCCTGTGTTTACTTCATATCCACGTGTCGTTGCACACATAACGATAACCATTATCATCATAAGCGTACGTGTTAATAGAAGACGAAGCCTATTATGAGATAGAAATCAGCGCGGGCAGTTCGGTTTCTTTTGTTGTAAAAGGAAATATGTTCGGCAGGAGCCATCGTCCGGGCTCTATAGACGACAACGCAATAATTAAAAGCGTGAAACAACGTTGCGTGAAGAAGAGTCACTGAATCGAGTGCCCTATATTCTTCACCGTTATAGGTGGATTGTGAGTCCGGATGACTATATCTCATGTCACACTGTCATACGGTGGCAAAACCAGGTGTCGATACTAATTAATCAGGCCCGTATGTCAGGGGGGGGGGGGGGGGGGGGGGTGGTTGCGGGGGGTGCGTCGCAACCCCCCCCCCCCCCCAAATTCCACAAAGGGGAAAAGGTCCACTTTTTGCGAATCTTTGATAAAAACGTCCAAAATAAAAATTTAGAGAAGCAAGAAAATATGACGAAAATGTCCACACTTGGTGATGAGATGTTCCAAACGTCCAAAAAAAAGGACCATTTTAGGGTGGTTAGGCCATTTTCCAAAAAAAAACGGTACACTTTTCGAAGACCCGCACCCCACGTAAAAAAAATCCTGCGTAACGGCCTGCTAATAATGCACGTTTGTCGTCTTAGGATTTGAAGGTCCCGCCTTGAATAGAAAACATGTGAACCGAAAACAGTTGTTGTTATTTTATTGATATCATATCAATTAAGAAAACGTTATTATGTCGTTAACTATGATGATTCATTACATTGATTAGTGAATTGTGGAAGAGCGCTATTAATCGCTCGCTGTGTTCTATGATTATATTTAAAAAAAAATCCTCAGCATTCCAATCTTATGGGTTCAAACTTGCACTAGTTATTGGCTTCAAGCGGGGTGACGCGAAAGTACCGGGTTCGAAGTGAATAAAAGTATTATACAGAATAAAGAAGTTAGGGCCATCACATAATACGGCAAATATAAGATATTAACAACCAATCAGCTAGTACATCCCGTTTTTTCCCTCAAGGAAAAACACGAATTTTGAGTCAATTTTTTGCTTTTATGATGTCTCTCCCCTGAATAAAAAGTCTAAAACCAGGTGTTAAAAATCAGGTTGTGATTTTTGCCCTTGAGCGCATTTGTGGTCATATAACCCCAAACCATTTTTTTCTTGGGGTATCCATTCACGTTTCTTACGATTTATTTGGTTTGAGGGAAAATTCAGTACTATAAGGACACTGGGGACGTTCAAGCTTTTTCAATTTCTTGTCTGGAGAAGAGTTTCTTGTTTCTCTAAATCTTTCTTCTTAAATGAAGGATATATGATATGGTTTCCCCCGGATTTCCAGTAATAAAACATCAAAAAAGAGCTGATTGCGAAATCTGAAATTGAAATCTCAGCTGGGTGGAATTTTATCAATCCCTTCCCAAATTCGTACGGCGTAGCTAACATATGATGAATATCTACTTACTACTAATTGGACAAACGATATGACAGGTGAGGAAGAGAAACTTGCAAAATTTAAAGCTTCATGTATTTCCTAAGTTTTGAAAATTGGCAGAGAAAAAGGTTCCCCCACAGCTAACCTTCCTTAATAAATATCTGAAGGCCAAAACCAGAAAAATACAAACCAGAAAAAACTTTCTCGGACAATCTGTGCAAAGACTATCTGCAAATCAACACAACATAATATAATTACATAAGCTTTCCCCCTTTGTCAGAAAAAAAAGCTTTCTCTACCATCCTTTCAAAATAAGCTTATCTGAAGTAAACACAAAATACAAATTGCTACATTGCCCAGGGGGGGGGGGGGGGGGGGGGGTGGGGGGTATGTATGGGGTTTGAAGCAGGAACTTTGAAGTGATTTTTCTTAACTTTTCCTAAATAGTGGTATACACATGTTACACCATCATATTGTAGCCCATGTCACAAAGTTTTAAACAATTCATTGTTTAATTTTTGACTTTGCGTTGCCATGGTAACCACCTAGGTCCTCTTATGGGCTAAACACTAGAACGAATGTAACTAAAGAACTAAACAAGCTACGGGGACGCGAAACTTGTGTTAATACGCAGTGAACCATGAAGCGGGATTTTTATACCGTTTGCCATGGCAATCGACCAATCACAAAATTTCATGGCCGTAATTTGGACATTTGAACACAATTTTGAAAATCGGCTTCATGGTTCACTAGACCATATGTGCTCAATATTGTCCAAATTCTAGTTATAGAGCATCAGAACAGAAGGTTTTGGTGTTAGACGAACGATGATACCAAAATCGAAACAGGAAAAATTCAGAGAAAAAATATAACTTTGGCAAATATGAAAGTCTGCAGGGGACACTGTTGCGTGTGCCCCAGGGAGAGGGGTTAAAGTTACTATGGGGGTCAAATGTTTGAAAATGATCTAAATCTCTACTATACGATAGCTCAAATTATTCATTAGTTAAGCAGGAGTAAAAAAAGAGTCATTGGGTCACACGGGCGTTTGTGGGCTTCCTTTCCAAAGATATTTGGGAAAGAGGCTTAAAGGTCAGTGGTTTATTCAAGAAAGGTTCACCCAGTTTTGCAATACCAGATTTGTTTGTACAAATATTTTTTTTAAAGGTTTCATCATACTGAATCCAAATAGGAAAAATGCTTTGCACTTTCGGCATTTCCTTGTGTTATAAATGGAAGGGGTACAAATTCCTTGTAGGACTCTATGGGACAGGGACATATACCCCTCCAATGAAAGGGAACAACCCTGCAACAATAAAAAGAATATTTGGAAATCAAGTATCATTTAAAATATGTTTTTAAATATTTTTAAAAAGGAAATCTTTGTATTACACTCGTTGACCTTTCTTGAATATAAAATGAACCTTAGCCTATTTTCCCAAATTTGGAAAGGATGCACAACACAATGTGACCCATCGAACTTTTTTATCTGTAACCTAAGGAATAATTTGAGCTACATTTTCAATTAGATTTTAAAAAGAAGAGAAAAATATAAAAAAAATATTTGACCCCCATAGGAACTTTATCCCTCTCCTGCGGCTACGGTACACGCAACCAACGGGTCTCCGGCAGGCACAGACCTTTCAGATTTCAAAAGTTATATTTTCTCTGAATTTTCCCGTATTCCGTATTGGTTATCTCGTTTCGTCACAAAACCTTATGGGCTGACGGTCTCTTACGTTCGTTTTCGTTTGGTTGTTTGCGTATTTTAAACAACGAGCTATAGACCTCGAAACATTAAGACAAATTTGAGGGCGCTTTTGATTGTGAAAGATGTTTTTTTTTAAATTTCATTTCATCTGAATATTCATAATTACTAATGAAAGAATCCATCGGAAATCGGTGCATCCATTGTCCTGTAATTAATTTTAAATAATTTTCTTAATATTGCAGGGTGAGCGAAAAACAAGTAAAAGACATAAAAAAATCCACTGAACCAGTACAGTTAATTACTCTCTAAAATTATGGACAAAACGAATATAAGTATTATTTACTTCGACCCGTAGGAAAAATAAATGGGGTTTTTGAAATGCGGAAGGGAATAGCGGTGTTAAAAAAAGATCTTAAATATAACCCATGGGTTACAAAAAAGGGGTCACATGGAGAAGTATAGGAGACTATGCGTTTTTGGCAAATTTCGCGTAAACTGCTTCACTTTGTTCAGCCATATCTCGGGAACCGAATGTCCGATTGCGATCGAATAAAAAGCATTTGTAGATTACAATCTACACCATTAAGCCATTGCATTATCTTATTTTCGTAAATGGAACAATTATTTACCAAATGCAGACCCCATAAAAAAAAAAAAAAAAAAAAAAAAAAAAAAAAAAAAAAGGGCCTGGTATCTTGAAATAGGTCGGCCTGACTGTTACACACTGGGCAATTGTATCTGTTAGAGTTTTAATACTATGGGCCATAACGATTCGCAGGAATGGATTCGCAAGCAACAAAAGAAGTGACGCAGGATGTTAACTGGTCTATTGCAATTAATATGACAAAACCTACATATACATGTATAAAGCCAATTTAAAATTATAACTGAAGGAAAAACTAATCCTTCATGGACCTGAAACTCACTTTCTAAAAATAATTTCAGAAGATAATTTATCAATGCAATTCATAAGTAACCACACAGGAAAATTGAAATTTATTAGTTAAAAGCAACTGCATAATTAATATATAGCTGCATTAGATTTGAATAATATCATACACTTATGGCCTCAATAATGAAAATAATGAAATCAAAATTGGTAACATAACACATCTGCCAGACAAGATTACGAGCGGGAAACTTGCCTACCTCCCCCCCCCCCCCCACACCAGCAAAGCAAACAAAACCCAAGTGCATTTTGAATTTACCAACAATGATTATTAAAAGACTGCTAACAATAAACCAAGTTCTCCTAGGACCTGAAAAACAGGAGAAATGGAAAACGAAAACAACAGCATGAACTCAAATCCCAACACAAATGGACAATGAACTAGATGCAAGCTCAAATTGAACTTCGATCATTCTGATACCAATATTAGTTTTATTCTTTGGTGTAAACATTGTGAAATTTGTAATTTCGTTTTGGAGCAAATACGAAATTCGACCTTTTTAAATATTAAAATAAAAGCAAATCAAAATTACCTTTTGTTTTCACTATTAAGACATTTCTTGAGCCAAATACAAGGCAAGAAATCTATTGGGAGTGTCTGATCTACATAAAATCACTACATTTGACACTATATGGATGCCTTGAAATTTTGCGTTGCATCTTTTTACATACGTTATGGTGGATTTGATATAGACTCAATCTTCATTTTGAGGTGCCTTAGATCTATAGTATCATAATCAATAACAAGGCTCGCAAGAGTACCAAGATATATAACACACTATAATCGTGTGTAAATAAACAAATTTTGGACATGATGGACAAAACATGATGCAAAGCAGTGTTTAGGTAATAACATTTCAAATCTGAACACTTTGCCTCAAATGCCTAGACACCCACCGGCAAATGATTTAACACTTTAGTGACCGAGGGGTTTTCACTCCCGTTAGTGCCCGGGGGGGGGTGTTCCATGGGACTCCCCCCCCCCCAAGGAAACCACTTTCCCAGTGGAATATTTGTACGAAATTTGTACCACATGTGAAGGGTCATAAGACAACCCTAAATCAGCAATAAATAATGACATTTGTTATTTGAGCTTCAAATTAGGGGCAAAACATTGTTTTCAAAACACGCGAAATTTGGGGAAAAATACGGAAAATTCAAATGAGCCTTGCGCTTTACATCAAACTTTTTGAAAACTTATTTTATGTTGATATCTACTCTAGAAGACCAAAATTACATATATTTAACACAAAACTTGCAATTTTAGGAATGGTGTATTTTTTTACGGGTGTTGCAAAATACACGTCATTTCCCCTAGACTTTGTAGAGTTACAGTTTAGTAACGTCCACGATGAAATTGTTTGTTTTCAGCACATAAAGGGTTAATTATTTTTAATGTTACTAATAATCGTTTTCTTTTATGTATGTGTGAACATATATCAGCAAAAATTGCTTTGGTTCTTTTATTTAAAAAAATATTCTCAAATGACTTCCGCTAGTGCCCAAGGGGATGGGGTCCATGGGATCCCACTAATTAACTCATTAACGGCTTGGCCGATTTTAATTTTTTTTTTGGTATGAAAAGAAGCGAATTTAAAAGTCAGACAATTACATAAAATCGGGGCAAAAATCCTACGCGAAAAGCGGCCAGTGCTTGGTCACTTAAGTGTTAATATGTTTCGATTGTTTTATTACACTAGATTCTTCGGGCCTAAATCCCATCTCTCTTCTGATGACAAGCTAAATATAAGTATTTTTATTGTCCCTTCATAAAAATGGAATACTCCAAGTAACTTTTTTGTTACGTTAAAAGTTCACTGTAAAAACAATAATTACAAACACGTGGAGATACTGTACCGGCCCATTCGATAGAAATACCAAACTGGATGGAGGTATGCAGAAACAAGCATGACAAGGGAGTGAATTTGAACAATTTGTTCGGTCAACTTTGACAGAAATTAAAGAGAACCAAGTTTAATTACAAGAAAAAAGTTTTGAGGAGTCGTTGAACTTGGAATGTAAGCGTACTTCAGATTTGGAAACTAATCGGAGCTTATGCAACAGAAGGTGGTAGAAATTGACCGTAAAGTTACCAGTCACGCAGCCATGTTGGCAAAAATTGAAGCGCAGGAGAACAAGTTACAACCTTTTTCTAGGCGTAATAACTTTCGAATCATTGGGGAATTCGAGGACATTTTGTTGCATAACTTCACTTAGAACTGGATGTTTAGAATATTTTTTTAAAGTTATGGTACGGTAAAGTGCCACTTTTTTTCTGACGACATCATTTTTTGGAAAAAAAGGAGTGTGTGTTGATGCCAAAGACGTTTTTTGAAAAGCAACGACTTTTGTGGCAGAGCCAAATGTTTACTTTCTTCAAAACGTTTTAAAATTGTCCAATCATGCAGTTTTAATTGAAGTAATGCAACGAAATGTCCTTGAATTTTAGGGGGGGGGGGTTGGGAACCCTGTATGAAATGGATAATCCACAGATTGAACGTTCTCGTCGAGATGGTCGACAAGAGGTGGATGGAAAACCACGCAAGGGACTGCGCCATGTGCTGGTAAAATGTTGTCATACCAGGATAAATTATAAATCCTGAAATCACAGAGAGAATAATTGAAAGATTGCCTATATTTTATTGTAGATGATTTAACTATATTCGGTGGAGAGTGAGATGTCTTTATCACTCCAGACTCTCTGTAATTTCCCTAGTGCTGTTGATGCCAATAATAATCTGCTTTTGATTTCGCTGGTGGAGTTGTTTGATGGTGTTAGCGTTACTCCCAAATACTTAAATCTGTTAACCTGCTCAAGTGGTGTACCATCAAGCTGGATCTTTACTGGGAGCTGGTCATCACGGGAGAATACCATAGCTTTTGTTTTAGGTATACTGATCTCCATCCCATATTTCTTGCTAGCATGATGCACTTGCTCAATCAAGGTTTGCAGATCGTCCTCTGAGTCAGCTATGAGAGCTATATCATCAGCAAAACGGAGGTCTTTTAATTTGTAGCCATCCACGTGTATGCCCAAGTTTTTACAGTTCTCAAAGGTTTCTGCTAAGATGTTTTCGAGAAATAGGTTGAAGAGGTCTGGTGATAGAAGACTTGTCACTTGTCAACCCAGTGCTTCTGTATGGCTCTGAAATATGGACCATCAAAAAGAATGACATGAATTACAGAGAGTCTGGAGTGATAAAGACATCTCACTCTCCACCAAATTACGGCTTGTTGATTCACTTGTCAACCCAGTGCTTCTGTATGGCTCTGAAATCTGGACCATCAAAAAGAATGACATGAAGAAGTTGGAAGCATTTGAGATGCGATGCTACAGAAAAATTCTTAATATCAGCTGGAAGGATAAGATCCGGAATGAAGAAGTTCTGTCAAGAATCTCCTCCTGCCACTTTCAACCAAAAAGGATCCTAGCTCGTATCACTGCCTCGCAGCTGACATGGTTTGGTCACTTGTGCAGAATGAACAACATCCGCCTACCCACTTATGGAAACTGTCGCAGGCACAAACAGACAGGGAAGACCAAGGAAGAGATGGGAAGATGACATCATTGTGGGCACCACCTTCCACAAGGCATATTTGGAAGCGCAAGATAGGAATAGATGGTCTGAATTTGTTCGAGGAGCCAACGTCCTATGGGACATGGTGCATATATAGATATATAGATAGATTTAACTATAAGTGATCTGAAGGAAAAGAGAAGATGGAAAGTTGAAGTTGCCGCGGCATATAGTAAGGGGACTAAGTATAAGCATAGCAAACAAAACATTTGAAAGCATTATTGCAGTAACGTATGCTGATGTTGTATAATTGTTTGTGGCAGGTTTGGAAACTGCAAAAAATGATGCAAGCTTTCCGTAAGACCGACCCAGGAAATTTAAAATGCAGCTGCATATTATCATACTTCCGGACAGATCATATATACATACACAGCATCGGTTCCTCTGTTGTGATACACAGGATGTAATTCATTTAATTGTACTAGTCATGGCCAATATTTATAACGTTACTGTTACGCAGATACCGGTTTGATTTCACTGAACATTATGCATCATATCTGGGATGGATTTTCTAGTGGATTTCACAAAGACATAATGTCCTTCGTACATGATATGCATGTGTGCAAGATTTTAGGGATTTTACATGCGGAAATTCCAAACCCTTCGTAACATTCTGGAATGTAATACTACCGAGCTTAATTAAAATCTAGAGATGTGAGACTGTACGACGAGGAAGATCACGTGGATGGGATATATATCGGTGTAGAAGTTTTATAGTCTCCACGGACCTCACAGCTCCCCGCCTACAACGGTAATGAATATGGCACTTTTCACGCAAAATAGTTTCACGCTTTTATTCCGTGTCGTCTTTGGAGGCCGACTATGGCACCGGCGGACTATATAGGAACGGAAATTAATTGTAATTTGAAATTGCACATTTAAACCTGCTAAAAATTACACCTAAACCAGACTTGTAACTGTAAAAACCAGTTGTTTAGAAAGTGAAGGCAAGGTGGTGTTTAACAGGGGTAAATGTTTTTCGCAATTAAACACTTTGGCCAGTATTCCCAAAAAGGTGTTAGCGCGATTTAGCTAAACGAACGTTTATATGTGAGATAAACGTATCGCGAAGTTAAAACGCCACCATTCAGAAAGGATTTAAAGTGAAAACATCAAATAGAAACTCGCCCAAAATGCCATCGAAATTTAAAATAGTACGGGGTTAGTTTAAATTTTAAGAAGTGTTTGAGCTTATGTTTCATCAAGTGCACGCCCCATGCACTCTTCAATGATAAACAGGCAATGGTGCATAGCATTCTCGTCCAGTTGGTGTATCACCGTAAAAGTCCTCTGACTCAGAGATTTCGAAATATTATTTTTTTTTGTTTGTACTAATGAAAATAGTAACTAAGAACTAAAGATAGTAACCTAAATGCACAATTCCGGAAATTGAGAGGAATCGGATTTTTGTTAGATGCAGTAAACATTTATGTGTAGTATTACGCCCCATAGGATAATGTGTTAACAAAAATTCAGATCCGGAATTTATAACAAAGTTTGATTTCTATATGAAGGATTCGATTAAGCCTTACAATTTCACCACAGTGATTCAGTTATGGACTAAGCTTTATGTACATGCAAAAACACGATTTTTTTGGAAATGAGGGCGCCCTCCCAGGAATCTCTGAGTCGGCCTTAAACGCGCCCGGAAAGCCTGTACACTTTGTGCGCTCACAATTAAACCCCCTAGGGCCATTTATAATCACGTTAGAGTGTTTAAATATCGACGAGTACTCGCGTTTTTAAAGCTTTTGTTAAGCAACAAATGGTTTTTTTAAAAAATATTTAAAACGCGTTTGCGTAAACGCAATTTTAAATTACGGCGATTTAAGCTAAATCGCAGTTAGCTAAACCAAGTTTTTGGAATACGGGCTAAGTGTTTAGGAAATTAAACACGTGGTGTTTAGAAATAAACATTGGTGTTTAGACAAATTAAACAGGTGGTGTTAGAATTTGACTATTTAGAGATTAAACGCTGCTAAACGTTTAATCTCTTAAAAATGGTCAAATGTCTAACACCAACTGTTTAATTTCTACACATCATGTGTTTAATTTCTACACAAAGTGTTTAATGCGAAACCATTTACCCTCGAAACACACCTTGGCCTCAAATTCTAAACAACGTTTTAGAGTGTATGATCGAGTAGAAATACTTGTTACCGGGAGTACGAGTACAATTTGTGTACTCCTACTCCTGCTCAGCCCTGGGTACTAGACTCTCATACTCGTATCAGCATAATACCGTATCATACTTGCTGCATCATACTCGCCTAATCAGGAACCAAATACTAAGTTACCCGTACGCAGGTCAAGTACTCGTACTCATACTCATGAAAATAATATGAACACTACAACCAAAAAAGTAGGCATGCATTGCTGCTAGAAAAGGGACTTTTAAAATGGAAATCACAATAGCAACATTTGAGTTGATAATTAACAAAAACATGGACTTTTACCAAAAATTTGTTTTTTTAACAGGGATCAATATTTGGAAATATTAAAAAAAATCATAGCGAATATGTGTGATTCCACGGTTTAATAGTCGCATTTAACAGTAAAATACCTGGCCTGTTGTTGCAACCATGCCGCTATTAAAGAAACGATGGATGGAACTGTCTTCTTATTGTGAAGGTCTCAATTGGGTCTACCCAAATTTTATTTTTATAGAAATTGTACATGTGTGAAAATATGTAAGAATGTGAAAACAGGCAAGCATCACTTTATTGCATTCTAGAATCACAACTTTGAAAAACGACATTTGTGAAATCAATATTGGTTCAAAAATAAACAGTTGAATCCTGGACCATACATCTATTACGCAAGAATTAAAAAGTGAAAAGACCGGACTGGAATTAATTGAATTTTTGGGTAATGTTCATGGCGTGGGAAACGCACAACTCTTGCTGGTTTATATCCATTCCATGAACATTTTGAAAAGAAACTCATTTCTTCCACTCCAGTTTCCTTTCTTTTTGCCATGCAGGTAACAGTATAAACCTTAACGAGGGAGATGATAACTTGGCTAATAGTTCTGAATTCACAAGTTTAATGACCGTGGTTCAGCTACTAAACTATTCTCTGTTTGGTCCTCAGGACAATGTTTCATTACTTCATTTACAGGGATTGACTATTTGACAGCGTTTGTATCATTAATGTCAATTTCAGAATAATAGTTAAAGTTGAGAGGTAATTCTACACGAATTTACACCATCCGACAAAAAAGAATTTGTATATATGCAATATTTACACATTAATTTTCGACTGTTAAAGCGTTCTTCAGTGTGTCTTTGTCTCTATGATGTAAAGCGTTGTGATGATAGTGATGAATGACATGTACAACTCATACTTCGGCGCAAAGTCGACAACAGCACATGTCAATTACTATGTGAATGGCACGTGTATGGCAACGATATAAAGGCCATAACGTATTTGCTGCAACGCGTTGCAGAACCCTAGTAGCAAACGCGTTGCGACATTTCGGCAACGCGTTGCGACATTTCGGCAACGCGTTGCGACATTTCGGCAACGCGTTGCGACATTTCGGCAACGCGTTGCGACATTTCGGCAACGCGTTGCGACATTTCGGCAACGCGTTGCGACATTTCGGCAACGCGTTGCGACATTTCGGCAACGCGTTGCGACATTTCGGCAACGCGTTGCGACATTTCGGCAACGCGTTGCGACATTTCGGCAACGCGTTGCGACATTTCGGCAACGCGTTGCGACATTTCGGCAACGCGTTGCGACATTTCGGCAACGCGTTGCGACATTTCGGCAACGACGTTGCGACATTGCGGCAACGCCGTGCGGTGTCGGCCATTCAAAATCATGAATTCTGTGACGTATTTCAAAAAATATAAATCTCACAACGCGTTGCGACCTTCGCAAAAAAAAAACGCGTTTTGCAAACCTTCACAACTGCGTGCGGCAATACTTTATGACCATTGTGGCCTTCACAACGCGTTGGGAAGTTTACAAGGTGTGTGAAGCTTCAGCAACGCGTTGTGAATGCTGCAACGCGTTGTGAAGGCCCCCTAAGCGGTCATAACGTATTGCGCAACGCCGTTTGGGATCTATTTTTTGAAAATATGTCACAGAATGTATGATTTTGATGGCCGACCACCGCAAACGCGTGCCGAAATGTCGAAACGCCCGTTTTGTTGGCAACAGTTCGCATAACGCGGTGCTACTTTCTCTCAACGCGTTTCGGCAATACGTTATGCCCTTATGGCTTGTGACCTCTCGCCATCGCGTTGTGAAGGTTTTGCCAACGCCGTTGTGAATTGGTGGCAACGCCTTGGTGAATGGGCTTCAAACGCGTGTTGTGAGTTTCCACCAACGCGGTGACTAGATTACTTTGCAACGAGTTGTGGGTCAATTTTTGCCCAAATACGTCACAGAAATTAGTCTTACTAATTGGCCTCCACCGCCGCCGCCCGCACCAAACGCGTTGCTCATTCTTGCAACGCGTTGCCGAAGTGTTGCAACGCGTTGCTGAATGTCCCGAAACGGCGTTGCAGCAATACGTTTGGCCTTTATGGTTGCCATACACGTGTATCTGGTAGAGCGAGAATTATTGTCAGAGAGTGCGTATTTGCCGGTATACGTAGTTTACATGTTCTTTGATATGATATCCATGCCCCCCCCCCCGCCATTCGGCTTTGTATTTTATTAAATCTGATATTGTGCAAATGGGCATTTCTAAGTTGATAAATTCAAACTGTGAATCCGACAAGGAAAAGACAGATTATTGCTTTCCCGAGCGTAGTCTCCATCCCCACACTTTGGAGCTTTGTTTTTGTTGTTTATTTTTCTCAGTCTCAAGTATGGAATAAAATGCATAGTGATATATACAATATCAGCGCGACTTAAGCCGAAAATGCGCCTATACGGTATTAGTCGCAGTCAAAGTCGCGGGCCAAGCCGCGAGCGAATGAAGACGCAACACAAAGAATTATCTCTTACACAGATGCAAAAGTGCCGGTTATCAATGATGAAGAATACAAGTCTTTAAAAGTATTTAATTGGGAGACTTGTGTAGGAGATATTGATTACTTCACACTTCCATTTGGGCAGAGGATAAAAATCACCCGACAGCCGTGTTTCTTCGAGCAGTCTCTAGTAGTGCAGGGGTATAGGAGAGAGTCTCAAGATTGTAATGCTGTTTAAAAAGAGGGTTGTTGTTTAAGTTTTAAAGTCTTAAACCAGGTTGTATAAGTGTAAAAAAATTTTTTTAAACAACTCGCAATCTTTAAACAACTGCTTTACCCTGGTCATCGCTCAACATTGTTTTTAAAAGTCAAATTAAACAACTTGTTAAAAAATTAACAATGATGCTTAAACTTTAAACAAGTTGTTTAATTTTTAACCAAGTTGCTAATTTTTAAACAAGGTTGACCGACAAGACCAGCGGAAACAGTGTTGTGTAAAATGTTAAACAACTTGATTAATTTTGTTCTAACAGTGTTGAAGGTTCGAATCAGTTGGATGATTTTATTTGTTGTACTATTATAATATTTTTTTAAAGGTGTACAACGATCTTTCAGCATATTTATTTACTTTGTGTTTTGGCATTCCGTGATAAAATGACTTAGTAGGCCTATTTCCAATATCCTAATCAACAGGCAGTGAACACGGTGTGTATTATGTTGTCAAATGTCCTTTAATATGAAATATGAAAAAACGCTCTATATTTTAGTATAACCTACACCATTTCCATGTTCCTCTTGATTGGAGAACAAGTCTTTACAAATGAATGAGTATACATACTATTTGGGTTGGTTATATTTTGAGTGGTTTTGTGTGTGCGTGTTAACTTCCAAGACATAATTATTGACCAGTCCCTTATATGAAAGTAAAAGTAATTTGTCAAAAGAAGTTTAGGTGAGTGGACCTATAATTGTATGCTTAAATTCTTAAAATTTACTTATATAATTGTGTAGTTTAAAATATAGTCAAAGGGAATAGTTTTAGATGATTTTTTTCTGTCGTTTTTCTTAGTAGGCCAAAATTTGCAAATGGGCATCAATTGAGATTTCGCTTGACCACTCCTAAATCTACACAACCTTTTCATTCTTTTCTTGATTGAAAAGGAATATGTTCTTGGTCTTAATTTGTGTGAACTTCTGGGACCGTACCTGAAGAAAATAAACAAGTTATGGATAAAAAAACGTTAAAATAGAGTTTTTTTTAGCAATTCGCTCAGACAATCTTGGAAAAAATTAGTTGGAACCCTCACCACAATTTGTTATGCTCAATCGGGACAGAGTTAAGAGCCCTTTATCACTCAATTGAAAACCCCGTCCTTCCACTTCTAACGTACCCTTCTCCCGACTACATCAATCAATGTTGGAGGAGAATTTGCAAGAACTGATGATGATGATACCCCATTCAACATTGATTGGGGGAGGCGGGGAGGGAACAGTTTCTGACTGAAAACTCGTTTTCAAAGTGTTCCACAATTTTCCAAGATTGTAGCTTGAAAATTGAAGATGGAAGATATGGCTTCTTTGACGTTACTGGATCGGCTTGAAGTTCTGTCACCAATTCTGGTCGTTTTGTATAGTGAGATCTTGCAATGATGAATAATGCACGAGCAATGCATAGATTCCAGTGTTAGCAAGCCACGCTTGGGATAAGTAATTTTTTATGTCGGAACACCTATTAATGATTTCGCAGTTTTTTTTAAGCAGAGGAAACCCCTGTATTACCCCTGATTTAGAAAGATGTGTTGTGTACTAAAGAAATGTAGCCACAATAATTTACCTCCAAAATATGTCACATTAAGTTTAAAAATGACCATAGAAATAACGTTTAATGGTGTGTCTGCTTTACAACAGGATATATTTTCTCGAAAACACAAGACCGCTTTATAGTAGGCACACCGGTAGACTGTCAATACTTGCCACTTATGATCAAGTATTGACAGTCTGTTCCAACACTAAAACACAATCAACTCATTTCCACAACCAGTTGGTGCTTGCCACATGGATCAATTTTAGGCCCTTTACATTTTATTATACGTAAATAATTCGCATTTATTAAAGTTTTTAAATTTATCATTTATGCCGACGATACAAACAGCCTAATGAACTGAATAAGTAGCTATTTGGTTGAAAGTAAACAAATTATCTCTCAACATCAATTAAAACTACATTTTGTTCTGAGAAATAACACACATCCTCGAAATTTTTCTGATAATATAGTCGTACATATTGACAATATACCTAGGCAGGCGCGGATCAGGGGAGGGGGGCGCGGAGCGGGCGCGCGCGCCCCGGTAATTCTGCAAAATCTTGCCAAAATCAGCCATTTTGGACCTTTTTGGAACAAGTTTAAGCCTTTTTTTCAAGCCCCCCGGTAATTTAGTCCTGAAGTGTTTCAAATCCTGGATCCGCCATTGCCTAGGGTCGTTCACACCAAATTGTTAGGCGTAATTTTCGATTAAAACCAGCCATGGAAACACCACAACACCTACATTACAATTTAGTGTCCTCTTTTTCTCTTTATTCCAGTTTACTTATACCTTACAAAACAGTATTCAGGCGCACCCAACGAGGCCATATACTGGCAAATATCTGCTCCTCGTTTACATTTTAGCTAGCTAGGATTTTTTAAACGCACTGATTTTCTAGCTGTGGGTTTCAAGTTTCTTTAAAACACATATTTGACAGAGATATTCCTCAAAGTTCCTGTTGGTTGGAAAACGGAAGTGCAATAAATAGAGGCGCCGTGCTGGTTAATTTTGTTTACGGCGTTGGCAAAAAATCGAAGTCTTTCCAAGACTATACACATTTGAACTGCCAAAATTAGGAAAATGTCGATATTATGGTTTTTTCGTACACTTCAGAGGTCAGACGGATGAAATACAGTATATTTTGGATTACGCAAATTCAATGGGTACATACTACATAAACACAATTGTTTAGGTTCAGTGAGCATTGCAAAACGAAGTTAGTCATCGTCTGTTAAATAAACACAAAAGCAAGCATACCAGTTAGATTTCGTTGACATCAATAGTATGAGTCATGCAGTTAAAGTATCTAATGTGGTAGCTGACATATCGGTATAGTTGGCAGTTGCACATGCTGGGAAAATATTTAATAAGTTCAAACCTGGCTGCTTTCAGGAGCAGATTATGCTGCCAGGTCGGTGGTGGGTGCTCCTGAGTAATGTTTTGAATGATCTATAGATGATGTGACAAATTTAGACGTCGCCATTAATTTTTAAAAAAAAAAAAAAAAAAAACCGACGCCCTCTGTTGTTTTCGGCATGCAAAAATATTAATAAGTTTCAATGACCCAAAACCACATAAAATCTGTCATATTATTATCAGACCTTTCTTGACCTAAATCAGTCACAAGTTGCAGCTGGTAGCATAGCAAGCATGCTTAATAAGAAAGTTAGTGTTATGTGATTTGAAACAAAGTAAAGCAAAAAGCAAAATTCACCCTGCAAAGTATAGGGGCTCTGCCTCCAGGTATTCAGACTTTCTCTCTTACGCCAACAGAGGGCGCCGCAAACATAAACAAAGTCACATCATCTATATGAGCTTATATGTATACTCAACTTTCCGGTCAGTGCGTTTTGATTTTAGATTGGTCCCCGCATACGCGGCACCAGTCAGTCCGGAGGTCACAGTGACACAATTGATAACCGTAGAAATTGTTGTACGAGGTCAGAAGGCATGCATTTGCACAAACAACAAAAGGACAACGCGTCTTGCTCTTTGTTGATTCCCCACACAGGTCTGTAGCTCAAATCAGTGATGTTTTCGCCATGTTAAAGTATGGAGGGGGAAACAAATTAAGTTCAAACTGGCAATCTATAAATAACCGTGGTCTTCGCTTTCTCAAAACAGATACGTTCACGTGCACATACTTTTTTCCAGATAAGATGTCCCTAAGATTTGGGCACCTTTAAAATGTGGGGCTCCTGAATTTGTCAAAAAGACCAAGCATATTGAAGCACGATTTTTTCACTTTTCATCCTGTTCTTCAACCCCAAAATATCATTTAATTCTAATTTTACCATCTGCGTATTGAAGGAGACTTTAGATGATTCCTGCAATATTTGTAAAATGAAACAACGTATTTAAACCCCCAAGCCCCAAAACGAGTTTTTCAAAAGTCTCTACCAACTGGAGAGGTCAGCGCTGCACCATTGTTTTCATGTGAAAACGAAAATAAAGCATGCCAGCGTGACCTGCTGTCTGACTGGCATGGCTGAGAAATTCCATGAAACTGAGTCACTGACCGAAGGAAAGGCTGTTGTTGGGAAGTGAGCTAGTAAAAATCAGTGGACATCTAGCAATTGAAGGGGGGTTGCTTAAATTGCAACGTTAATCTTGAACTTCCTGGTAAATAAAATGAACGGTGACCGTCCCTAACCCCAGCCAAAACCATTAATCTCACTATGAGCTAGTAAAATTCAATTCCCTTGGCACAGTTCAGTAGATTTCATTCACCAATGTAATTCAGAAAATACAACACCCCCCTACACCCCCCTGGTTTTTGGTATGAATATATGATATCACCAATCACACAAGTCAGTTCACTGTCAGTAAATGTACCAGTACAACCCACTGAACTGTGTCCTTGGTGGAGAGCACATTTAACTCATAGTGGTCTACTCTCCTACAAGTTCTCACTAGTCCCAACAGTGACTCTTCGAACGCTTATACTGCCAGTTGCAACTCATGGTATCGCGAACTTGAAATTTCCTCATGAAGATTTAAATCACAAAAATGTACTTCTATACTGCTAAAATTCCTTGCATTTGTTCTCCTTATATCGTAAACATGGATATTACGAGTAATTATTGCAGGGCGTTTATAATTTTCAGAGAATGGGTGAAAACTGGTGCTCCATCAACACTCACTGGGAAATTACGTTAACATCGACGTTTCTATGGCATGGTGGGTAGTAACCCTTTTTGCTTAAGAGTACATCAGCCCAGAAGGGATTGATCAAACGAACGAGTACCGATATTGAACACGGGAAAATTCAGAGAAAAATATAACTTTTGCAAAATAGAATGTTTGCCGGAGACCCCGTGCTGCCTGTGGCCACAGGAGAGGGGTAAAGTTTTACTTGGGGGGGGTCAAATGTTTGAACTGCTCTAAATCTATGTCTAATGCTCACAATTAATTCCTGATAATAAAAGGTGTAAAATCAATTGGGTTGCTCCGTTCCAAATATGGGAAAAAATAGGCTAAAGGTCAAATTGTGTAATTCTTTCAAATTTTCCATGGTTCAATATTGGTTTTGATTCAAAACCTTCTTTGCTGCCGGTCTCTGTATATTAAGTATATTAATGTATCTTAAGACAGTTTCACTTACCTGTCCTGTTTGCGTCTTATTCCTTCTTTTAATAAGAAAGTTTTCTGTAAAGTAGAAGTATGTTTGCTTCAATAATATCCCATTTTCACTTTTTTATCTCAGTTGTGCTAGAATTACGTCCACGATCAAATCTGATTTTAAATTCCCCTGAACATGACAACCTAAAAGGCTGTCTACGGGCGTATTATCCGGAAGCATGTGTCCCGGTATGGCCAGGGAGTATAAATGGGCGAGACATGGGGGGTTTACCACGACCCACCTGCTCGCTTTGGGACAGTTTGTGAGGTTCCAAACGAAAATTGATGGATTTCTTACGTGCATTTTCTATGGCAGAGGCCTCGGTCCCTCAGTGAACCTGTGTCAATCATATTGACAACTATTTATGGTCTTCAGAATCCGTCGAGTTAGTTGCATTCGTTGACAGAGGCTAAAAAATACCGGTCTTTGGGTGAGAGACAGCCCAAAAACTATCACCCAAATTAAGGGTCCTTTCTGAAATTTTCAATTCCAAAAAGGGAGGGGGTCTTGGGTGACAGTGGTAAAATTTCAAAATATGGGCTTTGGGGTACATTTCAAATATATGGGGTCCTTTTTGGTGTTAAAGCGATGCTGAAAATGGGGGGGGGGGGTCTTGAAGCCTTACATACTTACGGGTGTTCACCTTCAAGATGGGATGCAACCCTTTTTCCCGGATCCCGGAATTAACCCAGCTGCGAAACAGTGCAATTTCCAACGGTCATTTAGATTTAAAATATTCGTGACCAGATATAGCCTTTGTCGAGACTCCGTCCGATAACCGAAAGAGGCCCTCCCTTACTGTTAAGGTCTTTGAAATGACTAGCACTCGTCGCGCCGGAAGTTGATGCTGCTTTGAATTCACCTTTGGTGTTTAGATGGCAATGTCTACCCCCTAGTCCTGCTCCCACCACCACCCCCTCTGATTGAGGCAGCATTTCACCGTGTTCGTTACTTCATACATGGCGGCCAAACCTCTTCAATATAGCAATTCACCAAACCGAAAAAATTGGCACACGATAACAATAACCATAACATTGTAGTTAAGTCTTTGGTGTTTAAGTGTTATGCATTAGCATACCACTTTTTCCAGGGGAAAGGGGGGGGGGGCATTATTTCCAGGGGGGCCAACAATATATTAAAATCTGCAATGTATAGTAAAAGGGATGCCTAATGTGTTTTCACTTAAATTTGGTGCGTTTTGCCCTAATTCAACTATTTTTTTTTCAGGGGAAAAGATTACCCACAAGGGGCAGTTGCCCCCCCCCCCCCGTAGAACGGCCACGGCCCCGGTGACATGATGGCGGTCACGTTTTCTGTCATAACTGTGATAAACCCTTTGCTGCAAA